>JBDJHY010151169.1:0-12876 GCA_039654485.1 Withania somnifera
TTATTGTTATATTTTTTTATCTCACTTCTTAGTTCTTTATTACTACTGGCTAGATAGCGTCGACCCATTGCTTGTCGCTTTGAGTCGAGGGGTTTGCTGTCCAACTATTAGGACTGGAGGCTCAATCACCATCTGAGTTTAGGTCATGATAGATTTGTATTAGAGCTTAGGTTTCCCTGATTCTGTGACATCAGAGCAAGTTCAAGTAGATTCATGTAGATCGACGAGGATACATCTGTATTCTATCTTTAAGAGGCTACATGGTACTGTAGGAATGGATTCACTTTCTTTGTTCACCTCATGTGTGGTACTTATACCAACTTCTAGAAGTGCCTACTTCACTTTTTTGGCAGATGGTGCATACTTAAAGCTCGTCAGTTGATAGAGACCTTTCTTCTAATGCATATGAGACCCAACTAGGGAATAAGGATGGGGTAATTATGGGTACTTTATAACTTGGTACTACTCTAGTATGCTTTCCCTAGCTATAGTGCCTTAGAAGCAGATCCTTATGATGGTTAAAGGGGTTCCGACAGAGATGCGTCTTGTTAAGCATAGGGTACTCAGCCTTCCTAAGTTCCTCTAGCTAAAGTCCTTCCCCTATTTTAGCTGATTCCACCACTACAGCCTATCCTAGAAGCTATTCTGGCATCAGTACCTCCCTAAGTGACCAATGCCAGGGTTATTCTATCACATAAGGTAAGGAAGATTCTTGATCACTTTCTTCTTATTGCATCAACCATATACTCAAGGGAAGTAGGTTAGGAGTCCATAAAGTTCATTACCGTCTATGAGTAGAGATTGAGGAAGTTGGAGTTGTTGGATGAGCTTGGGGTTGATTTCATACTTACCTTCTCTATGAGCTTCCATCCATTAGTGGATGTTTCTTAGAGACTACAGGACAACTAGGTCTCAACGATGACTTGGATTTAATTTGTAGAGGCCTTCTTGGGAAAATATGTGCCCCATAGTGTATGGGAGAGGCTTAGATATGAGTTTTCCTCCTAGAAGCAAGGGTCTTTATTAGTTATATCTTATGATTTTGGTTTATTTGGGCTATCAAGGAATAAACCTGAGTTGGTATCTACTTAAGAGGAGCGTATCCTCCCCTTAGCTTATGTGTTGAGATTTGTATAGAGAGGTTAAATGGATGCTTCTTTTGGGTAATTTATTTTTGGATGTTGCTAATTATTCCAGGATCATGCTTGAATTACCTTATGAGTCGAAGTAGTAAGTGAGAAGAGGCAATGCCATAAAAGCAACTATTCTAGTACCCAGTTAGAAGGAATAGATTATAGTAGAGGATAGTCTAGCTAGCTATATTAAACTTCTATGTAGACTTCAAATCCAGGCCAGTGTAGTCACCCTTCCAGGGGATAAGGGTCAGGTTCATAGGTCCATGGTGGCCTGGTTGAGGGTTTAGGGGGCCGTGCTAGAGATAGAACTAGGTGTTTTCAGTGTAGAGATCATAGAAACTTTGCTAGAGATTTCCCAAGGGTTTCAAGATGGTGTACCTGAAGCTTGTTATCAGTATAGAGAATTGGGTCATCGGATTAGATATTATCCTCAGTGTGGGACTTCCCTAGCACCATTACTAGAACAACCACTTCAGGCAATACCACCTACTAGAGTGGCCTCAATTATGGATCAAGAGGCTATGGGCAGTGGTTGGAGTGTTCGAGTAGAGAATCATCAAGGCAAGGCCCATTGATAGCTGTATGCTATCTCATATAGGGACGAGGTGCGGGCCTCAGATGTTGATGTGAAGGGTATTTTATCTAGTTGTGGATAGTAATCTTTTATTCTATTTTGATCTTAGATCTATATTATCCTATATTTATTTTTACATTGTTTCATGGCTAGGCTTGTCCAATGAGTGCTTATTTGTATCTTTGAGTGTTTCTACACCTGTGGGTGGGACCTAATAGTGGATCGGGTATTGAGGTCATATGTTGTGTTGGTGTAGGGTCACGACACGCTTGTCGATTTAGGGGTGATATAGGTCTTTCAGGCTTGAATAATTTTGGTCATGGACTAGTTACCCTACTTTTATACAGTTGTTGATTATTGCTCCCGACCATTACAATGGACATGGCTAGCTTACCTTGGCTGAGTGATGGGGACCTTTTGGACACTCCTTAATTGGGGTTTATCTTACTTGTGGGTTTGGAAGATGCTTCTCCGAGGTACTCCTTAGTGTTTGTTCTTTGCACTTTCCCTTCTTCTTCTAGTGGGTCTTAGTGGTTTTCAGGTGTTCTCTTGTGGTAACTTGTCCCGTACTCCTAGTTTGTAGACTATCCTTCTTTCAATCCTAGGTGTTATTCTATGGGTGACGACATAGGAGACCCATGTGACTAGATGACTCACTCCTTCTTGATCATTATTTTTTCTGATAGATCAGAGGCCATTGGATGCCCTAGTCCTTTCCATTAGCGTAAGTGCTTCCTTGTTATTCCCTACCCCATGTTCCTTCCCCAACACCATTGCAGGGATGTTCCCTACCCCATGTTCCTTCCCCAACACCATTGCAGGGATGGATACTCGTGCGTGAGCTTGTGTAGGGATCATAGTGAACGGAGTTGATTCTTTTAGTGGCGGATCGAGCGTATGTTGTCCTTATAGATGTTCTCTTAGTTAGGAAAATACCATGAGTTTAGTCAGCATGAGGGTTCTTACGCGGCTTCAGAGTTCTTTGTGGTTTGGGCATCAGTTTGGGTTCCTGTTGGGAGGTGGTTTTTCTTTCAAACCTGGTTTCTCTAGTTGCTCATTCAGTATCTCATAGTGATAAAAGCCAAAGCATAGTTCAATTGGTGAGGCTGTATGATGAGGGAAGATTAGGTTTAGTGGAGTATAGCATTGTGGTTCTAATTTTGTAGTTATGTATTAGGGTTGGTGGCTACATGGGTTCTAAGGTAGCCTTCAGTAGGGTGTTGAGTTCTAATTAGTTGTCTTGTGCTTTTTCAAGAGGTTCATCTTAGTTCTCAGTCATAGATCGGTTCTGGTTTGTGAGATCTTATAGTTATTTCTGGGTTTGGTTCTTATTGAGGTCCTCAATAACTCTTGTGTTTTCATAGTGCCGCTATATCATTTAGATGGTTTTCTTAGAATTCTAAATATCAGTTGTTTGGTGCCTTAGTTTAGTCCCTAGTATTTGGGTAAGTTGGCTCATCTTGATATGGTTTTGCAATAAAGTTGTTGTTACTATCCTTGTTGTGATAATGCTGGTTAGCTGGGGCATAGAGTGGTTTTGGTGGTGAAGATTTCTTGGACATACATTGTTTGGTCGATTATGTTAACTGAGGTTTGGGAAGGGCTATGTGAGCCCAATACGCCCTAACTAGTTCCAGCTGCAAGTGTTGTTCCTTCCTTAAATTTGAAGGATGAAAGCCATTTTTAGTGGTGGATGTTGTAATGAATGCCTGATAATTTCCTTTCTTTTTTGCCTTTTGCAGTATTTAGAGCACTCTCGTGGGGACCGGTAGTTTGGTTCCTTGGAAGCTCTGTTGCTCTTTATCTTAGTTTCCCAGTTTTGCAGGATTAACCTTGAAATAGTGGAACTTAAGAGTGAATTCTTAGTAAACATGCTTAAAATCATATTTTGACAGTTTTTTAGCTCTAAAAAGCCTACATTAGTCTAGTTGGACTCTTTTCTTTTGTTCTGGGATCTTTGTGTGATTTTGAGCTGATTTGTCAAATTTCATGTCATTAAGAGTAGAAATTTGGACCGGAGTTACAGCATGGTGATTGGAGCACCGTATCAAAATTCTGATGCTTTCATCAACTCTAGAATGTCAAATTTTTGCTGGTAGGGTGACTGGGAAGCTTTTTAAGGTGTCTAAGAGCATTTTAGGGGCCCTTGTGAGAAGTCAGTTTTGGATGATTTTGGCTCAGGTTGGGTTGTGGGATCCTTTTTCTTAAACAATCATGTATTGTTGTTCCCATTATTCAATTAAGTCTAGAATATGTTTTTTCCATGCAAGATACGTATTTGGTTTGTTGTTATTGGACACCATTTCAATTCTGAGTCCTCGTTTAGGTGTTAGAGAAATATCTACAGTCCTAGGTGTTGAGCACGACACGCTTTTATGACGAGATAAATCTTAATCTTCTTTTCTCTTCTTTAGCACAATCATGATGTTTTGACTCGATCATTATATGTCTCCCTTTCCTCCTTTAGCGCGATCCCGCTAGGTTAGTAGTTGTATGATTTTGTGTGATCGCGCTAGAAGCATCACACTCGCACTGGTTTAGGGTTGGGGCCTTGGTACGGTTGCGCTATAGGGTGCCCAAGTATATGACTTTTAGTTCCTCCAATTTTCAGTCATTTCCTATATTTTATATTAGGAAGTCTTGATTCCAAACTCATTAATTTCACCTACAATTTTGGGATTTAGCATGGGGATTTCATGTGGTAGGTTTCTAGCCTTCTTCCTCATCTAAGATAAGTTTACTCAACATCTTCCTCTTTGAACCATGGTGATGTTATGCTTTAATGGTGGAATTTTCCATGGGAGTTGGAATTGAGTAAAATTCTTGGTTTTCTTATGTAATGGGCCTGCTGTGAGTTTAGTGATCACTATTAGCTTTCTTCCTTCAATTTCTAGGTACGTTGCATGATTACTTATCTATTCTTATTTCTTGATTTTTTTCCATAATTAATACAAGCATTTCTTGGCCATTTGGAGACCCATTTGGGGTCTATCTAAACTCATTTTTAAACAACGTGTTCCTTGTGTTGTGGCCTTTGTGCCAGTATTTTTATTCTACTATTTGGGCTGTAGAGCCCATAGGCCCAATTTCAAACCCGAATTGCATTTGAAATATGGGTATCATTCCTTATGTTTTAACTTCTAGATGAATAATTCAATAATTTTGAGGGGTTTTGGGTAGTTTCAAGCATTTATAGTGTCGTAGGAGATGTATACGTGCCCTATGTGAGATTTCACTGGTGAACAGGTAGGATAGACATACCTACTCTTTAGACTGGGTTTATATTGAGTACTTGTTGGATTCTAGATATCTTATGGGTTAGATCAATAGTTTTTATACCTCTCCTTCTTTTTGTGTGATCGTTTACCCTTTTAGGGGAACACATGGTGTTGTATATGGATGTAGGATGAGAATAGTATGCCCATCATAGGGGGGAGGCTGCATCTGTGGGGCTATAGTATTAGTACTAAGCTAATTTTTCACTATTTGATTGAGTTGTGTGCTTAGCTGGTGCTTGTGGTCTTTCCTAGGCTTTAAGTGCATCTTTTATTTTCCTTGGTTGTTTATGTGTGCATGCATGTTGTGGTAGTTTTTAACGGGCAGGGCTCATGGTGTGATTTATTACCTGGGAGGGGTAAAGGCTATTATAAATGGATTTTTTCTAAACTTAATCTAAAAATAGGAGTTTATGACTTATTTTCCATGAACACATGATGGCATGGATTATTTTCATTAATGTATAACTGAAACCTGGTTTTTCTTATATTAAATTTACCACAGGATGATTATATGGGTGGATCAGGGTCTCCTGAAGTTGTGTTTGGATGTGGAACCTCCCATTATTCTCGGGGCCTTAGTATGGATCTGGACTGAGGTTCCTAGCTGGGTGGGGTCCCAGATTATGATTTGGAGACAACACCTACATAATAGGGTTCCTAGCGAGAGGGATTCCCGATTTTAAATTTGGGTTGTGGCTTAAGGAGGGCTTGTGCCGATGTATTTCTTGAGGGTGGGGCCTCTAAGGCTATTGGTTCTTCTGTGTTAGTTCAGTTCTACTCCCTTGAATTCATCCTCTTATTCTATCATTTGCACCTTGAGGGCTTACGGGGGGAGTTACGCCGTCTTGTTTCCATGTTTGTGCCTACTTGTAGGATGGGGCATTAGGTAGGTTATGTTTATTTCCTTTTTTTTATAGGTATCAAGTGCTAGGAAAGGGAACTATTTTGATTTGATCTTCTATTTGCTTTTCCTTTACACTAGGCTTCTGTTTCCACTTATTTACCTGTCTCTACTATTGGTTGAGTTGAGATAGATATCAGGTTTGTTTCCACAGACTTGTGACTAGATCTAAGGGTAGTAGCTGCGTCTCGATGAGGCTGAGTACTTAGAATTGTATTAATTGCTTTCCTTATAGCTTTGTCTTGCTTTCTGTACTATTTTACCTATTTCCTTCTGACCTATTTTACTTAATTTATGTATCTTACTTATATTTGATTGAGCCCGGCCGGCCTATGATGCCTACTAGGTACCCTGTGCTATTGGTACTCATGCTACACTGTTGTACCATTTTTGTGGTACGGATACAAGTGAGGGTCATTACAGGAGGTGGGATCGTGCAAGATAGGTAAGCTAGTGCACTTCCAAGATCACGATGAACTCCTAGCGTCCAAGTTGAGCATGTTCTCTAGCTTCTTTCAGATTCTACATTATTTTGTTCAGTTCATATTGGTAGTTTATGTTTACCTTATGTTGGGTTACTCTGATGTACCTAACTCCATCTTCTCATAGTCACTAGTTCTGGGAGGTTTTGTACATATGTATTTTATTGATATATTTCTTTCATGTCACTTCTTACTTTTTTATTAATACTGGCTAGCTAGTGTCACCCTATTTCTTGTTGCTTTGGGCCAAGGGGTTGGCTATCCTATAGGTGGGACTATAGGTGCCATCATGATCTGAGTTTTGGGTAGTGACATCATTATACCCGATGACACTGTATTTCATGAACATTGAATATTGTTGTTATTTTCCTCCATACATGGAAAGCGTGTCTTAGTAGGATTACTTGTATCCATTGATGTGCTATTGACTTATTCTACTTATTTGATATCTGAAGTGATGTTATTATTCAGAATGGATCTAGTTATGATCAGTATTCTAAGATGGTTTATATTGATATTGTTAGATGGCTACCTTTGCCTGTTTCAATTATTATCTATTCCAAAAATTCTTTTTCTTTGTTGCGTTGGATGTACCCTTTCTGCAGTGAGAAAACTTTTGAAATTAAGACTAAACAAGGTTCTATGGAATCCATCTATGAGGCTTTGGTACAATGAATGGGGTTTTCCCTATGAGTTGTGAAATGGAATCGAGAGGGAGGCTGCATCTAAACGTGCTATGAATGGTATTTCACACTTGATAAGATTTGGGTATTATCACTTGAGTTAACTAGTAGTGTTTAATTGACGATATGCCATGATAACTCAGATTCTGATGTAGAGGAAATCCTGGTTTCATTTGATTCATTATTGGCCTTAGTATAATGTTTAACAATATCATTATCCTTATGCCCTTTATCTGTTATTTACTTTTATTATAAACTGCTAGTGTTGTACTGATTTATAGCTCAGAGTCTGGAGGATTATGGATCGGATGATTTGATTAGTAGATGATTCTTAATTGTTTTTTTAGTTCTAAGTCAGTGATGCTTACGTAGTACCCATTTTTTATTTGGTATTCACTCCCTTACTTTTCCATATATGTGTAGGTGCAAATTCTAGTGTAGTTTGATCATCTTCCTTTCAATAAAGTCTTAGGATCGTGAGTTCAGAGAGTCGAAGCAGTTGTTTGTCATCTGGTAGATGCCCAAATTATTTTATTTATGTAGAAGATCCTAATTGCTGATCCTAGATATTCGACAATGTATTTCATTTTTGTCTATGTATTCCTTATATTAGAGGCTTGTACACACTGACACCAGTTTATGGGTGGTTTTATAACTAGATTTTTATATTTTACCTTATTTTCTTCCCGCCAATTCATTTTTTGAAATTTACCCTTATAGAATTTTATAGGCTTACCTATCTAGGTGGGATAAGTTTGGTGGCATGATGACATACGATTTTGGGTCATGACAAGTTGGTATCCGATCTCTAGGTTCATCGGTCTCACATGTGTCCAATACAAGGTTTATTAGAGTCTCGAGGATTATTGTGGAGATGTCCGTTACTTATATTTGAGAGGCTACAAAATATTTAGGAAGTTGTTCCCTTCATTCTATTATTCTTACCTTGTACCATCAAGGGACAAATTTATTAGGCTCCTTTTAAGGGGAAGACTAGTTATAATGGTTATTCGGGCTCATCTGGTTAGAAACAATAGCTTATGTAACAAGGTCTTACTATAGATGTGGAGATCGAGGTCATTTGTATTGACTTACCAGTTGAGGAGGCCGGGAGGGACTCAACCTAGTTCTCAATTTCTAGCTAGAGCACTAATGCCTCCGGTGAGGGGTCAAGGTAGAGTGTAGCCTAGTAGAGGTGAAAAGACTCCCCGTAGAGGTGATGGTCGGGATACAACTCAGATTGGCTCTTATAGAGGAGATGCTCCTTTATGTAGCGACAGGGGTCATTTATACGCATTCATAGGCAGACCAGAGGTCAAGGCCTTAGATGTAGTGATTATAGGTATTTTTCTGGTATGTGACTGACCTGCTATGGTATTATTTGATACGAGTTGTACTTATTGATATATGTCGACCTATTTTACTTATAGATTTGATATGATGATCGATTCTTTACCTATTAATCTGCATGTTTCTACATTGTAGGAGATTCTTTAGTGGCGGATCGGGTGTACTAATCCTGTACTATTTTTGTTGAAGGGTTTGACACTTGGTTAGACTTTATTATCCTTGGAATGGAGGATTTTGATGTTATTTAGGGATGTATTGGATTTCTTTCACCATGCAGTCTTTGATTATTATTCCAAGACAGTAACCTAGACATGCCTAGTATTTCGAAGCTTTAGTGGAAATGTTCTAGGGGTTCTCACCCTAGTAGTGTGATTACCTTCCATTGTGACCATAGGATAACTGATAGAGGTTGTGTTTCTTATTTAGCCTTTATTTGAGATACCAGCATTGAAAATCCTCAGTTGGATTATGTACCTGCTATATGTGAGTTTCCTGATGTCTTTCCTATAGATCTTTGACCCCTTGATAGGATGTAATGACCCAAAAATTGAGTTGTGATGGAGTCATACACCTCACCTATAGCGTAAGAATACCAAAAGAAGCAAGAGATGATGGAGCAAGACTAATTCTATCCTAGAGTGATAGTGGTGGGCCAGTACCAAGAATCCCAAAAGAAAAAAGAAGGAGGTGATTATGAAATAGAACTAGAAAACATAGTATATAATCCCAAAAAGCCTCCCCAGAACCTGGTATAGTGGATGTTGAGCATATATATAGATATATACAAAGCGGTAGAAAATATAACCCACAATGGGGAAAGTATACAAAATGGCTGTCTAGACTCCAAGTGGGAAAACTATAGAAATAGAAGGATGATTGGCCAGCATAAACGCCAACTGCTCACCATATCTCCTGAACAACACAAGGTTACTCCGCATGATAGCGTCCGCCCTGATATCTCATACCAAAGTATCAGGATACTTTCTCTCTAGGGTAATCCCAAATCAAGAGAAACCCATAGAGGACTAGAACCATATACCATATAAATAAATGTTCCATGATCTCTCTATGGGATAATCCCAACTCAAGAAGGACCCACAAAAGCTTCCCTGTATACTTACCTATCCAAATATGTGCCCCTTCTTTAGCCATGTATCATACCTCAGGCATGGCGCCCCAGGTCGGAGGGTCCGTGGAGGGACCTATACCCACATCCAAAACAAGTGAAAATTCATTTACTATCATAGTCATCAGGTCCGAAAGGCCAAATTCGGGATCAACCCATTAATAGATATCTGAGCAAAAATACATCTATCGCCATGTAGGCAGTATCAAGAAAACACGATGATAGAGAGAAATTATCATCAATAATGTGAGAAGATATATCTATAATGCTCATGAGCATAGTCATTGGAAGTATAAATATATATATGAAATCCATTTCCAGTAATTACTCTATCAAAAGTCTAAGGCTCCTGACTAAAACATATAAGAGGGATGCTATGACCTAGTCACAAGGTGTAATCTTTCTAGCCCATCCATGACCCCGAACCATAAGTAACCATATCCCCAGCTAACACAGCTTCCAAAAAAGGCACCTATGAAGGACCAAGAATACACGCATACAGTGGAAAATGTGATCTAGACAAACTCAGTACAATATAACTCACTCCTCTTACCGGGATAAAGAAAAAGAATATCGTATAAGGCTTCTAACTATCCAACAAAGAAAATCCAGCTGGGTATAAGATAATCTCAAAGGAAGCTAACAACCTAGCATAGTCGTACCATACAAAATAAGGTACGTGTAATCACGTAGATCTACTAACTGACCAACAAGGCTGCATACGACTATCTATCGCCCCAAAGGGGATTCACACCTACCTTAAATACAAATGACATCTCAAGTAAAACACAGATAATCAACCTACCTAGATTGGCTCCAAAGCCACTAGCTTACATCGGGGAATAGATGTTAAGATCATCACTAGTTTAATCCCATCCAACCTTACTATGATCCAAAGTCTGTGTATAACTATACACATCAAGGGTTTTACTCCTCCCCCAACCACACTATAGTTTAGAGTCAGACTAAAACACACAGGTAGGGTAGTGCATCCCCAGGGTAACTAGTTAAGCTAAAAGCTAGCTAAATAGGTCACAGGACAAATAAATAAGCATATCTGGACCCGAATAATCATCCCAAACCCGAGCTAGATCTTTACTATACAAATAATATCCGAATACCAATTATGAAGAAAGTAGACCGTAGCCTACCAGGATTTTTGTGATGTCCCTAAAAAGTGTTCTCCACATGATCAAAATCACACACAAGCTCAAAATCACACGACGCTAGTAAAAATGTAACCTACGAGTCAATACGAGTAAAACAAGACCCATATTGTTATATAAATAGCAAGGGTAAAATCGTGGCTAAAATTGGGTTCGTAAAACCTAATAGCTCGAAAAAAAAAATTATTTATACCCATATAGAGCTCAACTCATACTTTATACAGTACAAAATAGAGCTAAATTTAATGATAGAATTGAAAGATATAGGCTCGAGAAGTTTGTAAAATAAGGAAATGAAGAATTACTCGATAAAATAATTGTAGAACCACCGTATTGTGTTTCTAAGGAGGTGAAACACCAAAATAGTCCTTAATTAGCTTGTTATAAGATGTGGAATTGGGAGAAAACATGAAAAAAGAGAAAAATTCATCCAAATAAAGAAGAACACATTTATATAGGATTCCAGGCCTTTATTGCAATTTGAGAAGGGCCCCTCGCGATTTTGATGTTAACCGCATAAACTCTTCACTATCGTGGCCCATCACTATGCGATTAGGATGTTCAGTCCCCCGTCGACCATGATTTTGAGAAATCAAACTTTGAAATAGAAATAAAGTCCAATTATAGCACTTCATATATGAAACCTTTATGTAATTGATATTCCAGACTCAACGAAATTAAAAAAAAATATTTGACATCATATAAGCTGAGTAAGGCCCAAAAACCCATAATTATGAAGGAATAATGCATGTAGAACCACCAGGTATCCATACTATCGATCCTAGAAAGTCATAAATGACTTGGACCAATCCTAATAATGCTCTAAACATATAGAAATAATAGGAATCATAGAAATGGCCTCAAGAGCCATTTCAATATCCACCACTAAAGAAACTTTTGTTTGCGAAACTGAAGGATGAAAGAATACTCAAAGTCTAGGACAAAAATCATCATTATAGCTCACACGATGCTCCCCAACAAATAAACACCCTTCTCAACTGAACTACCTATCTAATGAACTCGTATGAAAAATACTTCTCTCATGCTGTCTCCAGTACCACTAACTAGTTGCTTAAACAAGATGACTCATGATAAACTAGACAAAATGAATCTGACAAATATAAATAATGAAACAAGGGGATTTGTCCACTAGGTGGGTCTATAATCTATAGGAAATCCAAATAATTTGTCTCTACCCTAATTGAGCCCAAAAAACACAACTCCTCAGTATTAAACTGTAATAACCCTCATGGTTATTTATGATAAATACATGATGTTTTTTATTCTAGAGTATTTCAGTAGTTTCCCAAAGTCATTTATGACTTGCTAGGACCGACTGTTCGTATCCCGGGCGACTCAGTTGAGAAATATCTTAAATTTCCTAGTTTAAAGCCTAAAACTAAGTACTCATTTACTAAAGTCAACTTTCCTTCATGAGGACCTCAGAATTTAATTTTGATAGTTCCATTAGCTTTGGAATACAAAACAGAGTCAAGATTGACCTTAAGCTTGTATTTTGGAGGTTTCGTTTGCAAGTTATGCGAAATTGTGGATTTTAGTTAAGTTTAAATCCTAAAGAGGAGCTTGAGTGGTAATGTGATGTTTGGAGTGTTGTATCTTAATTCTGATGCTTACAGTAGCTCTGGAATATTTATTTTACGCTAGGTGAGGTGTTGGTATAATTTTTGGACTTGTCATTACATTTTCGAGGTGTTGATGGAGAAATGCACTTTTGGCTACTTTTGTTTGAGGGATCACTTTTAAGTAAACGACCTCGGATTTTAGTTTCATCAATTACATTGAGTCCAGAATGTCATTTCCATGCTATTTGCATATTTGTTTTTTCAAAATTGGACTTTGTTTGACCCCCGAACCCCTGGAGGGAAATTTTGTAAAATTTCAGCTGAATATCTGCAACTGATGAGTTACCTTTCAGCACGATCGTGACTCCTTTTGCGCGATCGCGATACATAATTTTTCCTCTCTGTGCAATTGCATCCCTCATCACGCGATCACGATGTTTCCCAGGAATTTCTTTTTCGTGATCGCAGACCCTTTATGCGATATTGATGAGTAATAATTTCCTTCAGCGCGATCGCAGTCAGCCTACGCGATCGTGATAAAGCACATCGGACAGTTTATATTTCCTACAACGACACATTTTATTTATTTTCAATCAG
>JBDJHY010151180.1:0-12876 GCA_039654485.1 Withania somnifera
TGGGCAATCCCAAGCTGGGTGCAAAATAAGATGATATATAGGAATATGTAGACCTAGGGTCAAATAAAGTTGATACCGGTATAGCACACACATAAATCACACCTGTAAGACCTACTTGATAGGGGTTCTATCCATCCTAGTGTATCTCTATGGGTTGATCCGATATTATTTGTTAAGAAGAAGGATGGGTCCTTATGGATGTATATTGATTATAGGTAGTTGAACAAGGTGACTATTAAGAATAAGTATCCTCTACCTCACATTGATAACTTGTTTGATCAGCTTTAGGGAGCGACAATGTTTTCTAAGATTGATCTGAGGTCTAGTTACCACTAGTTGAGGGTTTGGGTGAGAATATCTCAAAGACAACTTTTTGAACGAGGTAAGGGTATTACGAGTTTCTATTGATGTTATTTGGGCTGATTAATACCCCTGAAGGTTTCATGGACCTGGTGAATTAGGTATTTTAGCCTTATCTAGATTCATTTGTGATTGTCTTTATCGATGATATACTAGTCTACTCACAAAGCCTAGCCGAGCATGAGGGCTACCTGAGGATTGTGTTGCAGTCTTTGAGGACTGAGTAACTATATACTAATTTCTCAAAGTGTGAGTTTTGTATTGGATTTCATCTCATTTCTGGGTCATGTGGTATTGGGTGTTGGCATCAACGTTAATACGACTAAGGTTGCAGCAGTGTGTGATTGGCCTCGGCCTACATCCATCAATGAGATTCATAGCTTCTTGGGGTTAGTTTGTAGTACCGCTATTTTTTTTAGAGTTTCTCTTCCATTATAGCCCCCTTAACTAGACTGACATGGAAGGATGTGCCTTTCCAGTAGTCAGCTAAGTATGAGGCCAGCTTTCTGAGGCTGAAGGAGTTACTGACCACCGCTCTGATTTTTTTTCTACCCATTAAGGGCCAGTCTTTTACAGTTTATTGTGATGCTTCAGGTGTCGATCTGGGTTGTGTTCTAATACAGCAGGGCCACATCATAGCATATGCATTAAGGCAGCCGAAGGATCACGAGTACAACTACCCCACCCATGATTTTGAGTTGGAAGCAGTAGTTTTCATACTTAACATCTGGAGGCATTACCTATATGGGGTTCACTGTGAGGTATTCATGGATCACCGTAGCTTGCAGTACGTACTTAGTTAGAACGAGCTTAACTTAAGGCAACAGATGTGGGTTGAGCTCCTGAAGGACTACGACTTAACTATTCTCTACCATCCAGGTAAGGCTAACGTGGTTGCCGACGCCTTGATATGGAAGGCGGTGTGTATGGGTAGTCTAGCTGTGGTGCCTGCTTCTGTGAGACTGCTAGCTCGAATGTTCAATTCTTTGACAACATGATGGTTAGGTTTGATCTTTCAGCATCAGAGCGACTAATTTCCTGTATTGAGCCCAAGTCATTTTTGGTTGGCCAGATTTGACAACGCCAATATGAGGACCCACACCTGGTTCAGTTGAGGAAGAGGGTCCTATTGGGTTATTTTAATTGGGCTAGTGTAGATACCAATGGTGTATTATGGGTTGATGGCCGCCTTGCCATTCTGAGGGTTGGTGATCTAATTTAGACCTTGCTACATGAGGCCAACTACTCCAGATACTCTATCAATCTGGGTATTTTGAGGATGTATCACAATTTGATGCAGCACTACTGGTGGTGACGTATAAGGAGGTCTATTGCATCATTTATGTCTCAATGTGAACTGCCAGTAGGTAATGTTCGAACATCAGAGGCTGGGCGAGAAGATATAGAGGCTTCATATCCTTGACTGGAAGTGGGAACGGATTACTATGGACTTTAGCATAGGCGTTCCCCATACTTCCAAAGGTTTTTATTGTATATGGGTCATCGTGGATTGGTTGACCAAGTCAGCTTACTTCCTACTGACTCTTTCGACTTGGGTACATAGAGGTTAGCTGAGTTATAGGTTTGAGAGGTGGTTAGACTTCATGGGGGGCTGGTGTCTATCATATCCGATCGGGGTACACAGTTTACCTCCTGGTTTTGGAAGTCGATTCAGCAAAAGTTGGGTACAGAGGTTTATTTGAGTACAACTTTCCATCAGCAGACAGATGGGCAGTCCGAGAAGACTATTTAGGTACTTCAGGACATGTTGTGTGCCTATGTTTTTTATTTTTGAGGTAGTTGGGATGGGCACTTGGCCTTGGCAGAGTTTTCATATAATAACAGCTATCACTACAGTATCCAGATGGCACCGTTCGAGGCCTTGTATGGCAGGCATTGTAGATCGCCTATTAGTTGGTTCAGTGGAGTAAGGTTTGACTTCAGAGTTTAGATTGGCTCTGCGATACTACAGATCAGGTCATACTTATTCAGGATAGATTACAAACATCCCAGAGTAGGTAGAAGTCCTACTTGGACTGTAGGCTTCGGCCTCTTAGGTTCTGTGTTGGGGACTTGGTATTTCTTAGAATCTCACCCAAGAAGGGCGTTATGTGGTTTGGGAGGCAAGGCTATCTTAGGCCCTGATTTATTGGGCCTTACAAGATCTTGCAGAAAGTTGTAGATGTTGCGTACAGACTTGCGTTACCACATGTGTTAGCTGTAGTTGACCCAATTTTTCATATATCGATGCTCCGCCGCAACGACCAGACCCGTCCCATGTCCTTCATCAATAGGATGTGCAGATTAATGGCACTCTGACCTATATTGAGAAGCCTGAGGCTATTATAGTCAGAGGCTATTATAGTCAGAGACATGAGGCAACTCAGGTCCAGGGAGATTCTGGTAGTGAAGGCTTGTTTGGCACATTGACCAGTTGAGTAGGCTACCTGGGGGACAGAACGTGATATGCAGGCCAAGTATCCACATCTGTTTGGACCTTCAAGTACTATTTATTCCTTGACTTTCGAGGATAAAAGTCCTTTTTAGTGGTGGATATTGTAACGACCAACCGGTCATTTCCTGGCATTTTATCTTTTCCTATGCATAGATCTGTTTGTAGTTACCCCATGTCATTTATGACTTGCTAGGACCAGCAGCTCGGTAGACCCTAATTTTGTGTCCTGAGCTTTTCATTTTGAGTTTGGATTGTTTTATGGAAATTAAGCCCAGACGAATCTCATTTGAGCCTGGGTGGTCTTTCAATTCTATCAGCTCCAGAATGTTGATTTTAGGCTAGTTGAG
Organism: Withania somnifera; assembly: GCA_039654485.1. Classification (NCBI taxonomy): domain Eukaryota; kingdom Viridiplantae; phylum Streptophyta; class Magnoliopsida; order Solanales; family Solanaceae; genus Withania; species Withania somnifera. Next base: position 3,163 of record JBDJHY010151180.1, read on the forward strand.
TTGTTGGTTCGCTTTTCGGGGTTGCCGTTGCAATTTTGAGGTTGTGAGTGAGAGTAGTAAACATTGACATAAGGCATTAACTTGGTCAACATTATTCTAAAACAACCTTTTTTCTTGATTTCGTCTACACCGTTGAATCCAGAATGTCATGTTAGATATGCGTACATAGTTCGTTTGCGTAATTTGGTTTCGAATGCATTTTTGGTGTTGTTCCCTGCCACCCTTCTATTGCAGATTTTTTCTGTCAAAACTGCATCTGGTAGAGGAATGTTCCTTCTTCGCTATCGCAGAGCCTACACACGCAATCATGATGCCTTACTCCTCTACCCTATGCGATCGCGACCCCAACCACACTATCGCAATTCCCTAGCCCTCTACCCTATGTGATCACAACCAAGCCATGGGATCATGATGCCTGGCAGCCCATCTCATTGTGATCGTGATCCTTGCCCACACAATTGCGATAAACAAAGGCCTGGCAGTATATAAGTTGTTTCCTAAAATTTTCAAATTATTTTTCTCCTTCTCTTCTAAGTTTCTCCTACATTCAGGCTACATTTTAGGTTCCAAACTCAGCTAAAGTGAAGGGAAGTTCATCCCCAAGATCACCCTATTCTTCTCTCTCGTTGGTTAGTCGTTCCTTCTTCATTAATATTGTGAAATTGGTGGATTTTTTAAATTTTTGGTCCTTGATCAGTTGTGGGTGTTTTTCCCTTTTCTTTCTAGTTGAATTCCGATATAATTCTTGTATTTTGGCTGGTTAATGCTTAGTGTCTAGGCAACACCTTACTTCGGTTGTATATTTCTCCTATTTTAGCTTATGGTGTTTGTGCAACGTTTTGCACTTTTGATCATGCTACTTCCAGGCTATTTTGAAGGCCCTCTGATGGTCCGTTTGGGTTTAAAATCAAGCCACATGTTCATTGAGCCAATTCCTTCGGGCTAATATTTTTAGTTTAATATTTCGGGTTGTAGGCCCACGACTTATTTTTAGGGCCTGCTTCCAGACCCGAGTTGCTAATAGGAACATCAGTCTCATTGTTCCTATTATTACCTAGGGGCTTGTAATTTGTTTCCTTTTGGGTGGTATTGATTGTATTGGAGCTTCGAATCTATGGCGTGCGTACTTTGAGGATTTCGTCGGCATCCAGGTAGGCTAGGTTACTCTTGTGCACTACAGACTAGGTTAATAGCGTTATGCTTGTGACATGGCTAGTAGTGTGGTTTGGGTTTCTTAGGCTGATCCTCACTTATTTGGTGATATTCTTATTGTATTCCGGGGGCTAGTGAGTGGGCATGAAGGGTGAAGGGTTGTATATCCAAGTCTTGTTCATTACGTAGAGCCACTGGCCTTGGGGACTATTTTTAGCTATACATGACGAGTGTGGTGAGATGAGCCCGTAGCTGATGGCCTTTGGTCGATCCTAGTTTTTGATTACTTTCCACTCTATTGTTATTTATCCTATTGTTGTTGTTGTGCTGTTACTAGTGTATATTTACTATTTAGGTTTATATTGGCACTAAAGGGACTGACAGCTAAGTGCCCTAGTGAATCGTTTGCTCGTTATCTCAGTTTTCCTATTTTAAAGTTTTAATTTTGGAGTAGTGGATCTTGAGAGTGAAATAGTACTAAACACGCTCAAAATAAAATTTCGATAGTGCTGTTAGCTCTGGAATACTGACTTTGGTCTAGGTAGACCCTAAGTTTGTGTCCTGAGCTTTCCATTTTGAGTTTGGGTTATTTGTGGAAATTAAGCCCAGATGAATCTCTTTTTTGAGCCTGGGTGGTCTTTCAATTCTATCAGCTCTGAAATGTCAATTTTAGGCTAGTTGAGTTGTTGGTTTGCTTCTCAGGGTTGCTGTTGCGATTTTGAGGTTGTGTATGGGAGTTGTGAACATCGACCTAAGGCGTTGACTTAGTCAACATTCTTCTGAAATAACCTCTTTTCTTGATTTAGTCTGCACCGTTGAGTCCAGAATGACATTTTGGATATGCATAAATAGTTTGTTTGCGTAATTTGGTTTTAGAATGCATTTTGGTTGTTGTTCCGGGCCACCCTGCTATTGCAGATTTTTATGTCAAAACTGCATCTGGGTAAGAAGGTTCCTTTTCGTGATCGTAGAGCCTACTCATGCGATCGCGATGCCTTGCTCCTTCATCCTGTGTGATCATGACCCCAATGACATGATCGCAATGCCCTATCCCTCTACCCTGTGCGATCACAACCTAAGCCACGTGATCGTGATGCCTGGTAGCCTATCTCAACGCAATCGCAACCCTTGCCCATACGATCGCGATGGAAAAAGGTCTGGCAGTATATAACTTATTTCCTCAAATTTTCTTATCATTTTCTCCATTTCTTCTTAGTTTCTCCTACATCCATGCTGTATTTTAGGTTCCAAACTCAGCTAAAGTGAAGGGAAGTCCCTCCCCAAGATCACCCTAGTCCTCTCTCCCGTTGGTGAGTCGTTCTTTTTTCGTTAATTTTGTGAAATGGGTGGTTTTCTTGCCATTGTTGGTCCTATTCAAGTGCGGCTGTTTTTCCCTTTCCTTTCTAGTTTAATTCTAATGTAATTCTTGTATTTTTCCTGGTTAATGCTTAGTGTCTAGGCAACACCTTACTCCAATTGTGTATTTCTCCTATTTTAGCTTATGGTGTTTGTGCAACGTTTTGCACTTTTGATCACGCCACTTTCGGGCTGTTTTGAGGACATTCTGATGGTCTATTTAGGTTTAAAATCTGGTAGTTGTGATTTTTAAATACCCGCATAAGGTCGTAGTTACGGTAATATTATGTTTATGATTGTTGTCTCTGTGAGTCACAGTTGTGTATGTAGTGGATTGTTCAAGAATGAACAAAGGTGTAAGTATGGGGGGTGATCTTAGGTAGATATACCTGCCATAGAACTATCTATTTCATATAAATTATTTTTGTTTTGAGAATAATTGCATGATTGTGTGGATGTTTTGGTGGTTATAGTGTGAAAGCATTGCTAATGAATGTGATTTAGCATATTTATAGGGTTATTGAGGACTTGGCAGATATAGAGAAAGTGGGAAACTAAGCTAGCAGAAGCAGCCCTAAATTGCAGAAAACGACCCTTATCACGATAGTAATCACATTGTGATGAGGCGTCTATCACGATAGTGATCACGATGTGATCACTATTGTGATCCCTTTGGGTTGACGGTGGCTGGAAGCCTCTTATTAATTGGATTAGTAGGGGAAATTTTGTCTTTTCACGAAGGGCTTATGTAAACCTTAAGATACATTTTAAGGCATCATTATCATTATCATCTTTTTTATCAAGGAATTGTGCTATTATCTTGGGGGAAAACAACACAAGTCAAAAATTATACACTAGCATTGTAGGGTGAATCTTTCCATTCAATTCTTTTATGGTATTGTTTAATTATGTTGTATGAATTGAATATGAGTCGTATTGGCTAAACACCCTTGTTCTGGGGCTTACGGTTAACACACCATGTATGGATATGAATTGATTTAAGGTACTGGTTTCGGATAAGTAATTGTTCCTCTACTCTATAATAACTGTGTTTCTAATTGTTGGCTGCTATTAGAATCAATCTTAGGGTTGCTAGGGTTATCGAATCCAATAATCTTGTGAGTGATTGGGAGTAGCAGAATGTGTTTATGTTATTAACCTAATCAGAGATTAATAATATAACTAGTGACTAATACATAATTGTGTACTTAGTGCTTCACTTGGTTTTACTATGGAAGAAAGCATTAATGCCTTTTTAGGAGTTAAACAACACATGCCAATTGGAGTAGTTGATTGCTTAAGTAATTGGTCACTAAAGGACTATCAATCCCTAGTTATAGCTTCAACCCCTAAACTAGTAATCAACGGAACAAGTATCCTTATTGAAGTCAAGCCCATATGTGTGTGTGTGTGTAATTCTATAGCCCTGGAACCATTACTCATATTGATTTACCTTACTTGTGTTGATCCAATTCTTACTTCTTCAGATTAGTTACTCTAGGTTTGTACAAATTTCCCAACTTTTATCCTGATTTACTCAATTTCACTATAAAGTGAGTTCTTATACGAACCATTTAGTGAAGCTAATTCATAATTCCAAGCCCCTGTGGGTTCGACATTTAGCTCATAAGAGCCATCATATTACTCGTACGACCGTGTACACTTGCGTGTGCTAGGGAGACAACAGACACCACCTACATAGTCTAATTCTGGACATCCATGGTTCACATTACACATGAGGCCTTCCAGGAAATAGTGAAAAGGTAGAGTATGCTCAAGATATATACTGCACAAGTTATGAGCCGGATGGATCCTTGGATACATCAGATAATTAAGAAGGGCATTAAAGAACGAGTACATTATAGAAGGATAGATGCACTTGATCAACGGGTGAAGGATGATTGGAGGGGTGAATTAGATCATCTTTGATAGGTAGTTACAAAGTTGAGTGAGAGATTACTTGTCTCAGCCCCAGTTCAATCAGTGGAGGTCCCTAAAGAGACTAGATTCGGTGACTTACTAGGTTTGTTATTTGTTGTTGAGGATCAGGAAATGAAATACCCACCAGTTGATAAAACAAAGAAGAAGAAACATAAGCATAATGAAAGGAAATTTTTGTCCAGGTAAAGGAATTAAAAGCAGCTGATCTCAAGAGATGAGCAGCAAAGAAGGCTAAGAAATTTCCTTGTGTAGAGGAGGCACTGAGGGAGCTAGTTGTTGAGCTTTCTCTGATGTCCTAGATTCACACTAGGTTAGGACCAGTAGAGTTCAGATTCCTGTGGTACTAACTATTGCCAATACTTCTACGGGGGATGACCTTTCAAGGGAGCCTTGTTCTTTGAGTGTGCCAACATCCGGAACCACTGTGAATGACACGGGAGTTGTACATTCATCTCCTTCTCCTATGGTATCCCAAACTCTAGATGCGAGCGCCTAAGGGTGCTATAGGTATGTTCCCTTTGTCCTGGGTTTTACTTTGATTTTTTGCATTAAGGAAAATGCATATCTTTTTGTTGATATGAGGCTGGGAATGCCAATTTTGTAGGCTTGTTTTTGTTGCAGTGTTTTTTTTTTCTTTAGGTGATATCTAGTAGAACTAGCATGTTTTGTTATTTATTTCTATTAACTTTTGTATTGATTATGTTAAAGAAGAAATCGTAAGGAACTTCAGAAAGTCGAATATGAAAGGTCGGAACATGCTCATAGTTTTGTGATATAAATGGTTTTTGGAAAAGTTAGGAACCCTAAAAAAGTTTGTTTTTGTGTTGTATGCTTGGCTCTATGATTTATTGACCATGAAGGATCTTTATTTGACATTTTGACTACTGATGTTGATAATAGTGCTAAATCTAGAGCCTAATCTTGAAAGTTGGTAGTTGACATTGTAATCCTGTTCCATGTGAGTGATTTGTATTAGCTTAGTCCCTACTTTGTGTGTACAATCTAGAATTTGTGTAGTTTGTCTTACTATAGTTGTAGGATAGTCTATTAGGAAAAGATCATAGACCTTTTTTGTAATTCAGTCCTATTTCACCTAAATAGCTGATCAAATGTAAATGTGTATCCCTTGATCCCTAATTTTAAACCTTATGGTATCCCCATTTTGTTTCTAACTTGATCATATTCCCAATTGTATTCTAGAATGTTCTTTTGGCCATTGTCCCTAGTTGGACACTAAGCCTTAATTTAGGCTAAAAGCCTAAGTTGAGGGTGGTTGTATAGGGGTGAGGAAGATTAAAAGTTGAGTATGAAAAGTTTAGGGTGGTATAAAAAAGGGGAAACAGGTGTGGTGTGAGTTGAAAAAGAAAAAGAAAAGAAATGTTAATTTTGAATAAACACCACACCCGTAGTAGAACAAAAAGGGAAAGATGAGGGAGGTTAGGAGGACATGAAATAGTATAGTTTCAAAGAGAGCTTAGTCACTAAATCAAAAAATGTACCCTACCAGCCCCAAAGCCTACATTAGAAGAAACAGAAAGACCTATAGTGATCCTAGTCCAACTTTTTGAAAGTAGAAGTATAGAAAATAAGAGTAAGTCTATGGTATGTGTAAACACACAGTTTGGATTTCTTTGTGAGAGTGAGTGCATTTGTTGTGTCCGAAGCACATTTGGTATATTATGTGTGGAACTTCATTGATTTTGAAGGAATTGGTATTGAATTGGTTGACTGCTGAAGATTAGGGAGATGTTCGTATACGTATGCATGTTTGTCCATTTGTAGCATAATGCCAGTTGTAGATTCTTGTGTGTTAGCTTGATCTTTTCTATGGCATATGGCCTGTTTTGAGATGAAAAGGAGGCGTGCTTTGTGATATGATTGTTCCTGATGCTATATGATTGCTGAAAATATCTTAGAACTCTCTTATTTAAGCATCATGTTTAGTTTTAATTATTAGGTTGTTTCTTGAGGACAAAAAAAGGCTATAAATTGAGGGTGTTGATGTGTTATAAGTTTATGACACTTTTGGTGCTTAAAATAAGGAGTTTTTGTATGTTCTTAAGTGTGTTTATATGGATATTATGTTTTTGTGTACTAAATTTGTAGGAAACATAGTTCAGAGTAGGGAAAAATGAGAAAAATGGTGAAAATTGACAAACGTTGTAGCTACAAGAGATAGAACGAGTCGTGGAGTTGATTACCACGGCTCATGATGCTTATTGTAATGAACAAGAAAAAGAATGAACACTCAACCGGGTATGCACGAGCTGTAGTACAAATCATACTATGTCCAACCATAATTCGTACCTAGAGTTATACTGATCAGACATAGGTTTATGGAGCTCAGCTATGAAACCATGATGGAGTACCATGAGATATGAGTCATACTCCGTGACCAAACTGATAAAGCAGAAAGTAAAGGGGATTGTTTGAGGAACACAAGACCCTTTCAAAACTCGTTATATGCAACTGTACGAGTCGTACTGATCAGTCGTAGAAGGTGTACAAAATTTATTGAACTGAAGGTTCAAAACTATGATATGTATTGTATGAGTGATACTATTGAAGATCACGAGTTGTGGAATGATCATCGGTTTTTGGAAGGGTTGTGACTGTACAAGTGTTGATACTAAGGACTACGAGTCATAGTTCACCACTTCACAACTTGTTATGGCTTCCAACACTATTTTCCTAGTTTGATTAGGCTAGGTTTTATTTGTTCTATAAATACATTACTTGGTTTTTTTTAGGATTTGCCACTTCACATTTTATTTTGAGTATTTTGATTTGAAAGACCACTTTACATTATTGTTGATTATTTGCTCTTGATTATTATTGAAGAAATTATTCCATATTATTATTCTTCTATTTTACCACTTATGATTGTAAGTATTTTTATTTATGATTGTTATCATATTCTTAATGTTATTTCCATGATAATGAGTGACTAAGAACACCACAACTAGGTTTGTGGGAACCTTGATGAATAAACAATCTAGGTTAAAGTATTTAGTAATTATAATATCGGTGTGCATGCATGTATTTTTAATCACTTTGTTTTGATTTTTTTAATCATTACAGACGTTAAGACACTCCTTAGGGTTTACTTGCTTACAATAGAAGTCGAAAACAGTAAAAAATACTTAACAACATAGATTTGAAGCTTAAACCTTCATCTAGTGACTTAAGATATAATATTGATACTCAATCTGGAATCATAAGTAAGGGTTAGTATGGAAAACACTTAGAGATTGAAAAGTGATCATTGATAATCATCTAATAGGGTTGAAAAGCATTTAGATTGTCTTTTCTGATTTTTAATGCTATGATAGTGATATCGATGCTGCCTTAAATTAAGATCTTTCTAGATGAAAATACACTAAAGACTCCTATGATCAGTGAACACCTCGAAATACACTCCATACAAGTAATGTCTCCACAACTTTAATACAAATACCACCGCAACCAACTCTAAATCATGAGTAGGGTAGCTCTTCTCTTACACCTTTAATTTCCTGGAAGAATAGGCCACTAACTTACCCTCCTGCAATAATACTCCACCTAATCTAACCCTAGAAGAATCATAATATATGGTGAATCCTTTATTCTCTATGAAAAAGTAAGAATAGGAGCAAAAGTCAACATAGATTTTATCTTTGAAAGAACTCCTCACACTCATCAGACAGCTGGAAAGGCACATTCATTTGAGTTAGTCTAATCAATGGAGTAGTGATAGAATAAAATCCCTATATGAATCTCTTATAGTGCCCAGCCAAGACAAAAAATCTCTAAATCCCAACCGGTAAAGTAGGCCTCACACAATCACGAACTGCTGCAATCTTTGATAGATTGATCATGATACCCTTCTTGGACATCACGTGCCCCAAGAATGCCATATAACTCAACAAAAACTCACACTTTGAGAATTTAACCTATAACTTCGTATCCTGCAATCTCTGAAGTACAATCCTTAAGTGTTGGACATGATCAGCTTCAGCCTTAGAATAAAACAAGATATCATTAATGAACACAATCACAAAAGAATCCAAATACGTCCGTAATACACCATTTATCAACTCCATGAATGCGGCTATCAAATTAGTAAGCCCAAAAGACATCACCAAAAACTCATAATGGCCATATCCATTCCGAAAAGTCATCTTTAGAATATCGGTAGGTCTATTCCTCTACTAATGGTATCTAGATCTCAACTCAATCTTAGAGAAGATGGTGGCTCCCTGAAGCTGCTCAAAAGAATCATCAATGGGAGGCAAGTGATACTTGTTCTTCACTGTCACCTTTTTTAATTATAATCAATACATATGCGCATAGAACCATCTTTCCTCTTTATAAATAAGACATGTGCACTCTATGCTACATACTAGGATGAATGTATCCCTTTCTAAGAAGGTCTAATAACTTCTCCTTTAACTCCTTCAACTCAACAGGAGCCATACAGTAAGCAGTAATAAAATGGTCTTGGGTCTGGCTTGAAATGAATACCAAAAGTAATATCCCTATCACGAGGACACCAGGAAGGTCTACCAGAAACAAATCAACAAACTCTCTAACCGTAGGGACCGACTATACAGAAGGGGGACTGACACTAACATCTCACACAAAGGCTAAATAAGATATACACCCCTTCCCAATCAACCATCAAGACTAAATAAAAGAGATCACTCTACAAAGATACAACCCATATACACCCTTCCACTTAACCCTTGGAATATCAGCCATGCATAATGTAACTATCTTGGGATGGCAATCTAAAATAGCCTAATAAGGATAAAACCAATCTATACCCATAATAAAATCAAAATGTACCATATCCAGTAAGATCAAGTATACCCAAGTCTCATACCCTAACAGGACTACAAGGCAGGATCAGTACACCTGATCTGCCACTAAAGACTAACCCATGGGGTAGCCATATAAAGAGATATGGGTAATACATCAGATAACATATTAAACCAACAACAAAATATGCAGATACAGGAATAAGTAGACCTCAAATCAAATAATACCGATGCACTGCCTAGAGAAAATTAGATACCTGTAATCATAGTACTAGAAGACTTAGCCTCAGGTATCTCAGGAAAAGCATAAAACAACATGTACCCACCTCTATACTAAACTAGAGAATGACCCAAAAATTTTCTTGTATGCTATGAAACCCTGCCACTCTATTGTAATGACCCTCATGGTCATTTATGATAAATACGTGATGTCTTGCATCGTAGAGCATTTCAACAGTTTCCCCAA
>JBDJHY010151216.1:0-22680 GCA_039654485.1 Withania somnifera
TATTGTTGTTTTTGTTGTTGTTGTTGTTATTATTATTTCATTATTGAATACTAATAATAATAATATGAGCATGAGTGTCTAAAACACCACAACTTTGTGTCACGACCCGATTATCAAAGTCTTGAGGTCACCTATATCCCACCGTAGGAGAACTACCCAACAAGAATACAAGGCATGAAGAATATACTAAATATGGAAGAAAAACTTAATTAAGGGGAAGGGTTAAGCGGAAGTCTGAACATGTCAATAAATAAAACCCCAAAACCTCAGAATAGTATCATTAATTGTGGGAACACAAATACGACCATCAAATCTCAGAATACAATCTGTAACAATAAGAAGCTCTGTGGTGATCACCCCTTAACAATTGATCATGAATATCAACCAAGTCTGGGTCCTCAAACTAATGTTGCTAAATCTGATCAATCAATGAAGAATGGACCTCAGCATAAGCAAACACATAGACTGAATATAAAATATAAAGTCAAACCGAACTATTAGCCAAGGATTGGACATCCAAATCTAGCATCGTCTCAGCAATTAATAACATATCCAAGATGCCCATACTTACCACCTTTCAGCTCAAGGAATCTGCTACCACGTTTCCTTACCCAGATGATAAAAAATAGAAATGTCATATTCCTTTCTCAACTCAATCTATCTGTATTGGTGAGCATAAAGATCTTTTTGACTCATGATGTACTAAAGACTATCTTACGATGGACTCTATACAAGTAGTAGCGCAAAATCTAAAGCGTTAAAACTACTGCATCTAACTCTAAATCATAGGTAGGGTAATTAATCTAAGGAAACTTTAGTTGTCTTGAAACATATACGATCACACAAGCTTAATGCATCATAACACAACCAAAACCAATACCGAAATCATCATAATACAACACAATACTATCACCCTTAACATATAATTTTAACACGGGAGAAGAAGTCAAAATAGTCTTAAGTCTCTAAAAACAACTTTCATACACATCTAAACACTAGAAACGAACATCCTTCCTAGTCAATGGAGTTGCAATGGAAGAGAAGCTCTCAACAAAATGACGGTATTAACTAGTAAGGATAACTAAATTGCAAACAATAATAAAAGTTGTCGGTCTAGTCCAATCACGAACAGCTACAATCTTTGTGGATTAACACTAATACCTACCTTGGACACAATAGTCCAAGAAATGCAACTAACTCAAGCATAAACTCACACTTTGAGAACTTGGAGAAAAGTCGATAATCTCTAAATATCTAAAGCACGATCCTCAAATGAAGCACATGATTACTCCTCAATGCACCAATATGTCATTAATAAGCACAATAAAAAAGAATTAATATAAGGACTGATACATGGTTAAAAATGTCCATAAATGTTACGGGTTCATTGGTCAACCCAAAAGATATCACAAAAGAACTCATAATGACCAATCGTGTCCTTAACATTATCTGTGGGATGTCCTCATTCTGAATCCTCAAATGAAGGTAACCTCAAATCAATCTTAGAAAAGATGGATGAATCCTAAAGCTCTCAAGTAGATTATAATATGTGGCGTTGGATACTTATTCTTCATAGTAACACCATTAAGTTGCCAATGATTGATGCACATAAGAATAGAACCATTTTTATTCTTTGGAAATAGAATAGGAGCACCCCAAGGCAAAATAATAGGTTGATTAAAACCCTTATCTAACAAATCCTGAAGCTAAGTATTGACCTTCCTCAGCTTATCAAGTTTCATACGATATGAAGTAATGGAAATGGTCATGGTGCCCGTCTCTAACTCAATTCCAAAATCAATGTATCACTAAAGTGGTAGGCTAGAGAGGTCGATCGAAAACATATCACGATACTCATGGAAGGTACTAACTCAAGAGTTACAGAATAAACACTAACATCTATAAAATATGCAAGATATGCTTAACAACCATGATACACTAGGATACTACCCAGATGTAAGAAATAATCCCCGTTAGTGTGTGACTATATAAACCCTGCCATATGATATGGGTATATCGAGCATAGATAAGATCATGGTGTCATGACCTAATTCCTCATTCATGATGAAACATAAATCCCACAGTCGAAGGACCACACAAACAACAAGTAATTCTTAAATAATAAACTGAGTGCGGAAGATATGAGATAAATAAGGGACAAGGATAAGTGGAAGTCTATAATAAGTCAAAACCCAAAACTTGATATCTAAGTACATGAGCCACTAAACAAGAGTATAATATCTGGAAAATAAATACAAGTCTATTATGGTAAAAAATAGCAAAACGAGATAGATAACAGGAATGGTGAACCATGAACTTTGAACATCAAGAATAGTCCTCTACCTCAGCAAGGATCCAAAGGCTAGAGAAGAGTCATCCCTGACAACTCATACTAGGATATGTACTAAAAGATGCATAAGTGTAGTATGATTACAAAAACAATGGATACCTAGTAGGCTATACAACCTGGGAGTATACAATAAGTAAGAGAAGTAAATAGGCAGATAAAGTAAATAGGTCACAGAAGTCAAATAGCAGTTCACAGACACAGAAAGTTATCTAATAGGATAACAACAAGTAATAAAACCTAAATACTAGTTATGATAGAAGGATTCAGAAATAAAAGTGGAAGAACATACCTTAATCGATGCTCAAGTAATGATAGATGAATAAATAATAGAAGTGGCAACATACTAGTAACCTCAATTGCAGAAAGTACTAAGAAGGCTAACTAGAACATGTATAATCACAAGCAGAGAAGTACAATGAAGTCATTAATTAAGCTAATCCAAATACTTCTTATCGTACCAGTAGTAGAACTCACAAATACAACTTGTTCCAACTACCAACAAATATCAACTTTGAATTGTATTAATTACAGTATCTCATCCTTAGCCCACTCGGATATAGGCGCCTTCTTCCCGAGTCCATCTCAAAGCTCGTAGGATAAAACATACTCATTGTAATTTGGTCTCAAAGACAGAGTCCATAATACCTCATTAGTTCACACCTCATAAATCTGATTACGATACGAATGGTATATTTGATACAACTGAGAATCAAACTCATAAAGTTGATACTAACAAGAATAGGCCAATGTAATCCAGGAAGGATACCAATAAACTTATAGTCCATCTAAAATTAAGTACTTAAATAAATAAAACCAAAATATCAATGCAACCCTCCCCCCTACCCATTCTCCATCCAACCAGAGAGTAAAGAAAAAACAACATAGACAAACAAGGTATAAATGATATAATGAAATAATAGAAATAAAGAAAATGTGTATGCTCCTACCTGAGCCTCGAGTCTGTAAGGTAAAACCACATGAATGAATAAACTTATGTCCCTCTACTCCTACATATACCCCACATACGAGAGCGCGGAATGTCAGGGTCCATGGGAGGCCGGAACTCGCATTCAACAAACTCATTAAAGTAAGCAACACTTATGCCACATATATAACTGATCTCAGGTGATATAAAAATTATTCGAATAAACATAAGTTGTATTCGAATCTGTATCTAGTCTATATCAGAATCAACGTCAATGACCGAGTCTAGCTGTGATTAAGACAATATACGAAAAGCACCAACATCTAACTCATGAATGCGACCATAGATAATAATAACTCAATACAAGAATTAATACATTACTAAACTTTTTTCATTTAAAGTGGTTGATCAATTAAATTTTTTAAACCTTTTTAGTTTTACAACACTAAAAATAAGCTCATACACAGTATCTCAATAAATAATGTCGGTCATGCCAAGGCACAAATTCTATAGCTAACATAACCAACCAAGTAAAATATATAGGACTCACAGATATTTCCCATAAATTCACAATTAATGTTCCAAAGTCATGTAAAGACCACTCAGGGTCAACTGTTAGAATAATCGCAAAACAACAACCATATGTAGACAAAAAACAAACTAAAATAGTGGACAGGGTGATGGGTGCAAACCAAGAAGTACAAACCCAAGGACATCTATTTATCACAATTATCTCCCATATAAGATCAGTCTAAGATCGTAAGCGTAGCCTACATGTCCTCCATGGACAAGCTCGAAAATACTACATCGAAGATGCCTAGACCACTCCAAATCAAAATAAGTGGAAAATAGGCTCTAATGATCAGAAAACTATAAAAAAGATAATCTATATGTTAATATGAGTCAAAGTTGATTAAATATTGGTCAAAATCGGCCCATGGATCTATGAATCTAAAACCCTGAAAAAAGGGTATCAAAATTTCCCCATATCATAGGGAACCTGTCACACCCAATTTCTCAGATCATAATGACACCTACTAACCCACTAGTAAGAGAAATAACCCTGTATCTTGGAGCTGTAACGGAGGGCTATAGTAGAAAATATGGTACACACAAATGTATTAAGATGAACAGAGAAGGTAAATGAAATAAGGAATGTATAATAACATAACGCCAGTCAAAAAAATCTCCCAAGGACCTTGTATCAGTGTATATATAGAACCTTTAAAGTAGAGTACAAGTACAAGTCAATAAGTACAAAGTATTTTTCTGAAAGTAAAAAAGAGAATATAAAGCTGACGGAATTTAGGGCCAAGCTGGACATCAAAAGATGGCCTTGTATCGGAAACGGTAGCTGTAACCAGGATGCAAAAACAACTAATTCATGTTGGGCACTAGTATTCAGATGTGCACCCAGGGAACACAAGTTTACTATGAGTACAAGTTGCCTAAGCAATAAGTACCTAACATACTTTGAGGGCCCACTATGAACATAACAACTACAAAAGCTTTAAATAACAAGAATAAAAGAAATAGGGTCACAAAAGAAAGTACTACAACACATAAACCTCGCCACACAAAAATGAAACAGGAAAGCATATAGTGTATGAACATGCTAGCGAATCACATAATAAGAACAGAAGTAAGAAAGGAACACGTACCAAAGATCCTTACAACAATAAAAAAATAGTAACAATAGGATCATGCAATATAGATAGAAATGGAATGAATTGGGGGACTCTCACGAAGTATGAATGCAACAACATAAGAAATATCTACAGCTAAACTATTCCTTTTACAAGATCAACTAAGCTACAACTAGTACCACATGACACAAGCCTAAACTTGAGGGAAAAACCTAAAATCGTCAGTGGTTTACTACTTTCAGAGTCACACTATTACCATCACAAGGAAAAAATTAGGTCCAAGGCATCGTATTACACCGAGTGCCGACAAAAAGAAATATATGAATTATAAGAGAAGAAATAGTCAAGGGTCATGATATCAACCTATAATTCCCAACTAAAGGATACTATTTAGTGTAATTATAGGAATTATTCCCTAGAGTAACTCCCACTGAGCGTACCTGTTGTCTGGTAAATACCACTTTGCAGCACACGATGACAAGGTCGATTGAAATCAAAAAATCTCTCACTACTATAAAACAGATGAGATAGGAATATGTGAGTTAAGAAGAATCTAATGATACCAGTTATGCTAAATTATGGACTTGACTAAAATTCGGGCCTAAAATGGGACTGCGGTACGCTCTAACCATACCTATAAATAAACATCACCACAGATTCCCAGCATTACCATGAACGCTTTTTAAAAATGAGAAAATTTGAGAACAGTAAGGACTTCAAAATACCTAGAGAAGAAGACAAATAAAATGTAAAAATTTACATAACTACGACCAAGAAATAAAAGGATTACGTACCAAGAAGCAAAAGGAAACTAAGCTATGGGGTAAAACTTTCTTAATGAACATGTTATCTATCAACATTTACGTGAAGATAAACAAAAATAGCTAAACTTTATCACAACAACATTAATGGTGAGAATTCACCATTTTAGGAAGAATTCAAGAAAGTAAACTTACTTTTAACGGAAGATGACATAAGGTATGCTCCAATAACCAACTTTTATATAATGTACTATTATTTACAAAGGTTTATTCAATCTTAGAGAGTGAAAATTTAAAGGAAAAATTGCTTAAAACTCAAGGTTCAGTATTTATATACTACTAGAGAAATTGTCCTTCTAGATCGCGAGATATATTTTCGCGATCGTGAGGTTGAGACATTTTAATCATAGAGATCATGATGATTAGTCCCAATTGCTGAGGGTGAAAAGGTCTAAGGGTCGCGATCGCTGGATGGGAGCCACGATTTCAGAGAACAGGAAGTCATACACTTGGTGATCACAAAGAGTAAAATGGTTCCACCAGATTGTTGTTTTGATAGAGATTTCATCTAAGTTGAATTGATTTGAACACCATTCAAAATCATTTCAGAGTTTGTTACATACAAATGAGATATGCACATACACTAAAAATGACATTTGAGACTGAATAACTCAATGAAATCTTGATCTGAGGTCATTTCAAAGAAATGTAAAACAGGTCAGCCTTAGGCCTAAAATTTCAAAAATCCACCCAACACATCAAAATACACTGGATACATCAAGAAGCGAACCAATACCCTACCATTCAAAAGTCTACATTCTAGATAGGATGGTGCAGTCAGAGTTTTGATTTGACACTCCAATCATTTAATGTTGAAAAAAAATTCAAGTACCGTCCAACTAAAACTCCCAAAATGACTTAAAATTGCACCAAAATCTCCTGAAACCTGGCAAAATAGTCCACCTATACAAAAATCCATATTTTAAAGCTAGAGGAACTGTTAGAAATGAATTCTAAGCTTGTATTGAAGGGATGTTGAATAAATTCAATGAGTACCTAAGTTTAGACTCTAAAATAGGAAAAGTGAGTAAATCTCAACCAAACCGCCAAGGAGCTAGACTACCGCTCCTAGAATATCATAAATGACATAGGGAAGGTACTAGAGTGCTCTAGAAATACAAGATATTGCATAAAAGAAATAAATATTCATAAGTTTCATTACAACATCCACTATTATAAAGGAATTTCATCTGTTAAAGTCAAGCAAAGAAGAAAGAAGGGAGAAGAAAGATATTTAAAGGCTGGAAAACTACATATATTGTGTCTGCATCTCACTCTTAACCTTTTAGGTAGCCTCTAATACCAAAAGATATATCCACTGCACCTTAACCACTGGGTATATACATGGACCTCAACCTTTGGGAATCTCAAGCTAAACATTTATTGGCTTGTCTACAAATGCCAAGATCTTATCCAACTGAAATGAATCCCAATGAATAACATAGGACTCACAAAAATATACCTCCGCAACATTGAAACATGGAATACTGGATGAATAGATAAATACATAGAGGGAAAGGACAAAATATAGACAACTACACCAACTTTCTCTAACACCTAGAAAAGACAAATATACCTGGGGCTAAACTTGCCCTGCCTATCAAACCTCATCATACCACTAATAAAAGATACCTACAGAAAGAATATAACAAAACCTAAACTCTAAGCAATGAAGTCTATGGGTAAATCAAAAAGACTACTCTGTGCTTCCCAAAATCTATCCCGAATCATCTGAAATTTGTAGAGAGAATAACGAATCAAGTATGTAGTCTGAGCTCTAGCCTCAAAATGTAAAACCAACCAACAGAAGCACTCAACATGTCCGCCAGGACTTGGATTGTCCCTCGGATTGTCCGTCAGTTTGAAAAGATAGATATTAGAACCCCATGCAATTGCACCACCTCCTAAAGATAGATATGCGTCAACTGCTCAATAACATAAAAAGAATAAGTAAGGATGAAGTGTGCTGACTTTGTCAGAGTATCAATAATAACCTAGATGGTGTCATGAAATTTGTTATTCTACAGCATAAAAAATGAAGTGCATTGTCACCTGCTCTAATTTTCAAGGCGGAATAGGGAGTCTCTACATCAAACCTGCAGGTCATCCGTGCTCAAACATAACCTGCTGGTAATTCAATCACTAAAGAACATCTTTGTATTGTCCCTCTTCATCCCACTCCACCATTATAACTAAAAAACATCACAATACATCTTATATACACTTGAATGAATCAAATACCTAGAGCTATAAACCTCACTCAGTATTAATAAAACAAAACCATGAACTCGTTGCCCACAAACCTAACCATTATACCAAATATCCTCGTCTAAATCAATAAAATCCCTGCAAGCATCACCTACTAATACCTAATCCTAAAGGGAAATCAAGTGCTAATCCTCAAATTATTATTGTCGAATATGATCCAACAAATAATACCGAGCCTAAATAGAAGCCAAAACCCTCTTAGAGTCCGTCAAACCTAACCTAACGAACTAGTTAGCCAAAGATTGGATGTCTAAGGACAACGACCTCTCAAAAACTAACAAGGCGACAAAGCTACCCATACTAACATCCTTCTATATTATGGTATCTGAAACCATGTTTTCCTTGCCTGGATGGTATAAGATGGTAATATCATAGTCCTTTAGTAGCCAAACCTACCTCCGTTTCTTGAAATTGAGCTCCATCTAGCTCATAATGTACTAATGGATATGATGGTCAGTGTAGACCTCACAAAGAACTCCATATAGTTAGTGCCTCTGATTCTTGAGTGTAAATACAATCCCACCAACTCGAAGTCAAGAATGGGGTAGTTATACTCATGAACAATCATTTGCATTGATGTATAAGCAATCACTTGTCCCTTTCTACATTATAACACACCCAAGACAAAAATTAAGGCATCATAATACATTGAAGAGCTCTGTCCCTCAATTGATAAAGTCAAAATCAACATTGAAGTCAACAAATCATTGAGCCACAAAAAGTTTGACTAATAATTCTATGACCACTAGAAGGGAATTCCTTTTCTAGTAATCCTAGTCAAAAGTGCAATTAGCTAATAAAACCCCTCAAAACCGCTTATAGTAACCCACTAACATAATAAAGCTCTGAACATTAGAAGGATAAACTGTCTCAGCCAATCACGCATTTCCTAAATCTTCACTAGGTCAACCATAATCCAATCCTTAGACACCATGTGTCCTAGGAATGTTATAGACTCTAACAAAAAATCTTACCTCAAGAACTTGGCATAAATTCAGTGTTTTTTCACCGTCTTGAGTATCAATCTAAAATATTGCTTATATGCTCTACCCCATGAGTATACCAAGATGTTAATGAAAATAATAACGAAGGAATTAAGATGTCTTGAGCACCTTGTGTATCGTGTCAACAAAAGATGTTGGGGCATTGGTCATCTTGAAATACATGAACAGAAACTCATAATGTCTAGAATAAGTCTCGGATGCTTTCTTTGGGTTATCCTATGCTAAATCCTTAATTGATTGTATCCGAATCTCAAATCTACCCTAGAGTTGATTGAACAAGTCATCAGTCCTCTAAATTTGATACACATTCTTAACTCTTACCTTATTGAGCTACTGATAGTCTATACACATCAACTTTTTACCATCCTTTTTGTTAACAAACTGAACTGGGCACCCTATAGAGAAACACTTGGATGGTTAAACCCTATATATAGCAGATCCAAGAGTTCAACCTTCAGCTCCCTCAAATTATCAAGATCCATACAATAAGAAGTAATCCAAATGGGCCCTGTGTGTTATTCTAAGATAATCAAAAAATTCATATCCCACTAAGGTGGAAGGCTAGGTAGGTTAGTTGGAAAGATATACCAAAACTCAAATACTATGGGAACAGACTCAGGACTAGTAGTGTTGGCTCGAACATTGCAAATATAGGCTACATAAATCAAATATCCTCTCACCACAAATCTCTAAGCATAAAGCTAGGATATGATCCACATCGATTGAAGCTAATAGAACATTGCCATACAACCAGGGACACAAGTCACAACCTAGGTAATAGTCTTTCTATAGCAATCCAAAACTTCAAAATAAAAGTAACCATTCCATGGATAGTATGATGTAAAAATATACCATGTCTAACAAAAAGAGATCAACCCAAGTACCTACTCTATCAATAGAAACCAAGCAGTTCCTCATTACCTGATCCACTACTAAAGAATCTCCAACCAAGTTAGTAAAATATATAAGAAAATTTAATAATTCACTAAAAAAACCCCAGGAAATATGCAAAGTATATGGAAACATACAAATAGGTGGAACTAGGATCAAACAAAGATGAGGTTGATCTACAACGAACAGAAATTGTACCTATGAACTCATCAATCGAGGCCTCCACCTTCGATCTGCTAGGTAAAACATATAACTGGCAGCCACTGCTTGACTGAACACTGTAATGACAATTTCCCCTACCACACTAGCCTCTACCACAGGAACCACAACCCTGTGCCCCACATCTAGCCGGTGGCAACATGGAACTCAAAGGTTGAATACATTGAGGTGTGTCTGAAGTATACTCTACCGAGGTAACTCTCTATCATAGTGACTAATAACAACAAACTCAAAACACATCCCTAATGGCTCACACTGGTAAGAACCATGCCTCATAATGGCTGAAAGACCCAGACCCACGAGAAGGCTTCCCTGATAAGGAGCATTAATGACCGAAGAAATTATCTTAGAAACCTTAAGATATACTTGAACTATCTGACTAAACTAGCTCTGTGAGAGTTTTTCTAACCATGAATCCAAAAAAGAAACCCATTATAACTACCCCAACTACTCTTCCTCTTTTGGATTTGCTAATGTAACTCGTAGAAGAGGGAATCCATAGATTGGGCATGTTCTACAACTACCTGGAAAGAGAAACCAGGTGAAACCAATAAAGAAACTGCCTAAAAATTTCTATCCCTCAAACCATACGAAAACCAGAGAAACTACTCTATATCAATAGGCATAAAATCATCAACATAAAATCATAAGTAATGAACCTGATCCTTGTACACAACGACTTTCCTCGATACCTACTCAAGATGTCTAAACTGTTCTCTCGGTTTGTCTCACTAAAACCTAGAACAACCTTCCTTATGAAAACCTCATAGAACTCTGTCCAAGTCAACTAAGATGACCTTACTGGCCTACAAGTTATTAAAGTTCTCCACACTTTTTTGCCTCACCATATATCTGGTAAGTGGTGTAGGCGACTCCATGTTACTATAATAATCCAAGGTTTATCAGCTCTCCTAATACTCAGGTATAAACTCATGAGCTCTCTCTACTGGAACTCTAGTAAAACAAATGGGATCCAACCTAAGAAACCTCATCATGAGCTTCTACTCTGAATCTTCCATAGAAGGCTATGGTGTTGCAATAGGAGCAACAATCAAGATCGGTAGCACCTAAAAAGAATAGGGGTTGCTGCTGGCTGAGGGCACTCTATTTTTTATTAATGTATGTATTCCAAATACCATCATTTTTGATGTATTAGTAATACGAAGGATTTTAATACATATATTAGCTCATTGAGTTGATGAATTGAGTATCTCAGCCATATTTGAACTCATTTATGATAGTCTTCATTGATGACATATTTGTGTACTCGAGAAGTGATGCAAATCATGTTCTGCATTTGAGGATTGTGCTTTAGAGATTGAGTAAGTAGAAGCTATAAGTAAACTTTTCAAAATATAAGTTTTGAAATTATTTGTGATGTCCTTGGGTCATGAGGTTTCCAAGGAAGGTATTATAGTCGATCCAACCAAGGTTGAGGAAGTTCAGTGTTGGTCTTTGCCTAGTTTTCCTATAGAGGTCTTGAGTTTCTTTTGCTTAACTGGTTATTACCAATGATATTTTTTCAATACCACTTATTGATTCAAATTGAATTAAAAAATATTGTGTTTTATGATTGGACGAGCATTAACAGAATTTCAAATGTCTTAAGGTCTTATTGACTTCAACTTCAGTTTTGATGTTTTCTATCAAGGGTGAGACTTTCACCATGTTTTTTGATGCTTCTAGAGTGAGTTAGTTTTTGTCAGTGTTAATACAGAAGAGTAAAATGATAGTCTATCATTCTAGACATCTTCAGACCCATGAGAAGAGTTACCCCACCATGATTTAGAGTTGGCCATTGTTGTATTTGTGTTGAAATTATGGAGGCATTATTTATATGGGTCCATTCTAATGTTCTTACTGATCAAAGTAGCCTTCAGTACATTTTCAACTTGAAGAGACTAAATTTGAGATAACAGTGCAAGATCGAGTTGTTGAAAGATTATGATATGACTATTATGTATCATCCTTGTAATGTTAATATGGTAGCTGATGCTTTGAGTAGAAAATCATCTAGTAAGGGTAGTCTTACTTTAATTTGTGTTAAGGAAAGACCTTTGAATAGATTGTTCAGTATCTAGCAAACATTTTGGTTCACTAATAAATCTCAAATGATAGTTGTATCCTTGCTTTTGTAGAGGCATGTTATTTCTTGATGAAGAAGATTAAATAAAAGTAGTTTTAAGATGAAAAGTTGTGCATTATCAGAGATAAAATATAGAAAAAGGGAATCAAAAGAGGCATGTCCTATTTTTAATGTTATATTGTGCATTGGCTGTATGATTTATGTGCCAAAGGTTGACGATTTGATTCGATTAATCCTTTCAAAGCCCCATTATTCAAGATATTTCATTCACCCTGGAGCAATAAAGATATACTATGACTTAAGAAACCACTAGTAATTTTGTGGCATTAAGAAAGTTATATGTGAGTTTATGGCCAGGTCCTTAAACTATCAGAGAGTTAAGTTTGAGCACTAGAGGCCCAGAAGAATATCTAATAGAATGCCCATTTCTTCATGGAAGTGGGAGCTTTACCTTTGATTTTTTTTTGTGGGATGTACTACCATAATGGGTGGATATAACCCGATTTGGGTTATTGTGGATTCTTTTACCAAGTATACTCATTTTATTCTGCTCGAAGTTGATTATACGGCTAAGAATTTACCGGAGATCTAGCTTAGTCAGATTTTTTGTTTGTATGGTGTTCCTACTTCTAACATTATTGATCGAGGGTCCTTGAAGGATTATTGCGAAGTTAGAGACTTTCAGTTGTATATTAGGTCAGAGTGGACCTATCCTTCTCCATAGCATTCGTATGTGTGCTTCGAGTCAGATAACTTCAGCTTCGAATGAGGCTTATGCTAGAGCTCGTGTTTTCCATGCTTTATGAGCCTAGATCATAGAAATAAGATGTTTAGACGATATTAGTAGTTGTTACCATTTTGTATGACCTTATACTTTAATAGCTACACCAATAGTTCCCGTTACATAGGCACTACCAAATGGGAGCACCAAGAGTGCAATAGGTAAGTTCACTCTGCATTTAAAATTTTGTTTTGATGCATTACGGATAATGCATGCCTTTTGTGATGAAGATGGGTTTATTTGGGTGTTTTAACTGTGATAGAAAATAAATTGTTCATCATTACTTAATCCATAACTAAAAAATCTCCTACCATGGTAGTGAAATATATAGGAACAAACAATAATTCACTAGACAACCCCAGGAAATATGCATAGTATGAGGAAACATACAAACATGTGGAATTGGGATCAAATAAAGATGAGGATGATCTAGAACAAATAGAGATCGTACGTATGAACACATCATCCAAGGCCTCCGCCTCTGGTATACTTGTACAACATATAACTAGAGGCCACCGCCGACTGACCTCTACCATGATGATTGTCCCTACCAGGTAGCCTCCATAAAAAGAACACCACCCTATGCCCCTCTTTGAGCTAGTGGCGGCATGGATCTCAAAGGCCGAATGCACTGAGGAGTTATCTGAAGTATATCCAACATAGAGAACACTCTATCATAGTAACCAATACACCAAAATCAAATTAGATCCCTAATGGCCCACCCTCGAGAGAACCATGCCCTGAACTTTACTAGACACCATGGCCGAATGACCCAGACCCGTAAGAAGCCTTCCCTGGTATGGAGCACTAAAGCCCGAAGGAACCAGCTTAGAAACCATAAGAGATTCTTGAACTAACTGACCAGACTTTTCCTAGGGGAGTTGTTGTTTACCCCAGACCCCATAAAAGGACCCACTATAACTACCTTGCTGCCTCTGCCACTTTTCGATGAGCTAATACCACTCGTGGAAGAGGGACTCCATAAATTAGGTATGATCAATAAGTTCCTGAAAAGGTAGACCAACAGAAAACAACAAAGAAAAGGTCTCAAGAAGTCTATCCCTCAAACCATATGAAAACGGGTGAACCCACTCTGTCTCGATAAGCATAAACACGACACCATAGAATGATAACTAATAATACTGAGCCTTGTACTCCGTACTTACAGCGAGCCCTTGTCAATATGTCTAAAATCCTTTCATAGTCGGTCTCTCTAAGACTTGAACAAAAAATTCCTCATGAACACCTCATAAAATCTAAACAAGTCAGTTGAGGAGACCCTGCTGGCCTACAAGTCATTAATTTTCTCCTCATTTCTTTGCCACACCACATATCTGGTAAGTGGGGTAGGCGACTCCATGCAACTATAATACACCAAGGTTCATCAACTCTCCTCACACTCAGATATAAAGTCATGAGAACTCTCCCCTGGAACTCCAGTAAAACAAGGGGGATCCAACCTGAGAAACCTCATCAGGAGCTTCTACTCTGAATCTTTCATAGCAGGTTATGTTGCATCAATATTACTAACAACCGAGATTGGTAGCACCTGAATAAGAATAGGGGATATTGCTAGATGAACTAGAGGGGTAATAGAAGGAATTATTGTTGTAGGTTGTTCCCCTGAGCTAAAATCACCCAACGCTAACTCCGGGGCATACATATATGGCCCATATAGTTAAGGGCCTCCTACAACACTTAGCAACTTCCAAAGGATAGCACGAGCATCCTTGGTTGATGGTGGAAATGGAATTAGGGATGGAATAGGTTAATAGGCACTGCTGGGATCTCCAAAATATGAATCGAAATTGTAACCTCGTAGGTGCAATATTTTTTGCCTGTGTTGAATAACAAGTTGGAGGTATTGGAATGGACCGTGTGCGACCATATGCAGAAGAATAAAAAAAATAAATGGGATTTCCCAGAAACTATTTAGGAAACACGCATGACAAAAGGTTTGAAAAGAGGTTCAAGTTCCTACATATAACCAAAACTCTTTGAGATAGGTGGTGGATGTCTCTGCACCGATCTATAGGAACCTACTAGACATTGGCTCTGTATGCTGATACCAATCAAAACCTAGGTTCTAATATAAATCTATCATGAACTGATTTCTCATATCATGATGGAACCTACTAACCCACCAATAGGAGAACCAACCCAGTAGCCTGGAGTCATAAGGAGGGCTACTATAGCAAATATAGTATATAAAAATGAAATAAATAATAAAAGAGAAAGTAGATGAAGTGATAAAGTACAATGAACTAACATGAGTCAAAAACCCTCTCAAGGACATGGTATCAATATGTATATAGAACCACTAAAGTACAAAGTACAAGTTCAAGTCAATAAGTACAAAATACGTGTTTAAAAGTACAAAAGAGACAAAATATAAAACTAGTGGGATGAAGGACGAAGACAGATGTAAAACCCACTTTATATCACCAAAAGTAATTGCAACGAGAAGGCACAAATAACTAATCAATGCCTGGTACTAGTATTCAGATATGCACCAGGGAAACACAAGTGTAGTATGAGTAGAAAACGTTGAAGGAACAAATACTCAGTAGGCTTCAATGGCCCAGTAGGAACACAACAACTATAAAATCAGTAAATAAAAAGAATCGAAGAAATAGGGTCACCAAAGCAAGTAGTAAAACACAAAAAACTAGCCACGCAGAAAGGAAGCACCAAAAAGATAGTGTATGAACATGCAAGCTAATCACAAAATAGTAACATGAGCAAGAAAGGAAGACGTGCGGTGGATACTTCCAACAATAAAACAAAAATATCAATAGGATCAGAAAAGATACATAACAAATGAATGAAAGGGGAACTAGGGCAGTATACCGTAACCTGAATTTATGAAGGGAAGGGGTATTAAAAGTAATCGTATATTCGTACACTAAAAATTTGTTTGAAGTCTGATACACAACTAATATATTCACACATATCCTAAATGACATTCAGGACTAAATGGTGTAGTTTAAATCCGGATCTGAGGTCATTTTAGAGATATGTTGACTAGATCAACGCTTAGGGTTGAAATGTTAAAAATCCACCCAAGACCTAGAAATCGCACTGGATGCCTCAGGAAGCGACCCAAAAATATACCTATCCCAAAGTTAGCATTCCAGAGTTGATGATGCAATTAGATTTTCAATTTGACTCTCAGATACTCAAATGTTGGTCGAAGTCAAAAATTTAACTATCAGCCAATTGAAACTCTAAAATGACATAAAATCGCAAAGAAAGCTCCTAAAACCTGGCCAATGGTTCACCCAGACCAAAATCCACTTTCTGGAGTTAATGGATTTACTAGAATTAGATTCCGATCTCATATTGAAGGATTGCTGACAATAGTTAATGAATATATAAATTCAGGCTCGAAAATAAGCAAAGTGAGATAACTCTCAATAGAACCACCAGGGAGCCAAACTACCAATCCCAACAAGTCCTATATGACTTGGGGCATCTACCGAAGAATCTAGAATACAAGATATCATGCAAACAATAGAAATGATCGTAAGGGTCATTACAGAATCTAGGCCCAAATTTCAGAGACAAATGGAGCAAAAATGAAGCATGAACTAGAAGATTAAAGTTACGAAATGAATATTGAAATTTTGCGGATTTTGAGTGAAATTTTGAAAACTAATAGTTTAAACTTAGCAGCAATGAAAGAAATATCGAAGAAATTAAGTTTCCAAAGTTATCCACAAACTTATGAAAAGTCCCAAGTATTATAATGGAATTTGTTTTATCTTGGGAAAGTTAAAAAATCAAGACAATGGTTGAAATTTGAGATTTCAATTATTTATTATTGTACCATCCTTTAGTGTTATTGGCACTAGTTAAAGCGATCGTGCTAAAGGCTTGGGTTTTTAGTTAGCGCTAATAATGCTGGTAAGGCACGATGGCGCTAAATAGGATGATGGGCTGAATTGGTTCCATTGTAATTTAGGAAACTCCATCAGCATTGAAGGGAGGGCTGACCACTTATAGCTAACGGCACCCGTCAGAGCGATAATCTAAGCGCTACCATCTCTAGGAAGCGCATCTGTACTAAAACGGACTGAGGAGAATTTTTACGACTGCTCAGCAACACCATAATTGTGCTAAAGGGGGAATATCAGCAATTGTTATGATTGGTCCCCTCTATCGCGATCGCACTGAACGAAGTTCATCTACACTAACAACATAAAATCTGCAATATTACAAAGGTGGATTTGGGTATCTACGACCAAATAATGTCAAATACACACAAACCAATTATACAAATTGCATAGAAAAAAATTATGGACTCAAAAACTTATGGACTCAAAAACTTAGACAAAATCTCAGTACGAGGTCATTTCAACGAAATGTTTATCAAAGTCAACACTTTGCCAAAAATCCATCTTTTACACCAAGTACTCGAAATAAGATCGGTTGGTACCGAACACAACCTAAAAACTCACCTAACCCAAAATAGACATTCTGGAGCTAACCGTGTAGTCATATTTTCATTTGAGGCTACCATAACAAAAGGACAACTCAAGCTCCAAAATAGCGACATAAAGCACATAAAAAAACAGAAAATCGCATAAACTCAAAACTAATGCTTGAAAACTCAAACCAACAACCTATCTATAGTAAAATCCTCATTCCAAGGCTAACAGAATTATAGGAATTAAATTCGAGAATATTTTCACATAATGTTAGTTAAAGTCACTGATTTTATTACTAAAGGCTCTAAAATAGGGAAATAGACATATCAAACAATGAACGACTTGAGAACTAAACAACCAGTTACGATAATTCATAAATTACTCAGGGCCACTACAAGAAATTGCTCAAATACAATAAAATGAAGAAACGTGTTAATGACCATAAGGTTTATTACAATATCCATTACTAAAACAACTTTTGTCACTGAAAGTTAGATAAGGCGATACCTGAAGACTCAAATATATGTGGATATTGAGAACTCAACTCTCTCTAGATATCCTATGTGTCCTCCTCCAGAGGATGGTCCCTCCTTTGTACTTTAACCATCATAACCTCTAGAGATCTCAACTTTCATACATCTCTAGCCAAGTCCAATAATGGCTCCTCGACAACTAAAAAGACCTTGTCAACTACAACTGAATTATACAAAAGTTCATATGACTAATCAAGAAAAGTTCGGAACTAAGTTTAACCACTTTCTGAGCCTCATCACCCTATTCATGGGAGATAATCACAAGAACACATGATCACCTACACTAAACTCTATATCTCATATACGATAGTCTAAATATCTCTTTTTCCTCTTCTGAAAAGCCCGAAGCCTATCTTGAATCAAAAGACGTATCTAAGGCATACCAATTGAGGTTAATACTCTGTAATTTGGAATCAAACCAATCAAACCAACCAATAGGTGAACCACACCGCCTACCAGATAAAGTATCAAACCGAGCAATCTAAATACTAGAATTATAGTTATTGCTCTATGATCCCAAGAATTACCAAATCAATAACACATTCTCTCCACATGTCTTCAAGGACTTGAATAGTCCTATCAGTCTGACAATGTATTTGGGGATGAAATGATGTGCTTAAATGAATGTGTTATTGATTTGGTCATTCTTGGGATCATAATCTAGCTTTGGCGTATCTTTCCGAAATTGAGTGCATGGTCTGAATTAATGATGTTGAATAACTTCATAAAGATAGATGGAGGATAAATTCTCTAACTATAATATGTACAAATGGAATGAAGTGTGCAGACTTAGCCAATATACCAACAATGACCCAAATAAAATCGTGTCTTTTAGGAGTCCAAGGAAACCTAGAAATGAAATCCATGGTAATCCATTACCACATCTCTTCGGGAATGGGGATTCATTTCTAAAAACCACTCGGCACCGATGTTTAAACTTAACCTTGTGAAAGTTCAAAAATCGAGAAACAAATTCTACTATATCTCTCTTTATGCCGCTCCACCAATAAATTTGCCTCAAACCTCGGTACATCTTAGTTGCACCAGGATGAATAGAATAGAGGGAACTATAGGCCTCACAAAGAATCATATAATCAAATCACCAACTCTAGGAACGCAAATATGACCCTCAAACCTAAAAATACCATTACAATGCAAAACAACATTGTGGGGCTCAACCATACTTAATTGATCATAAATATTCATAATGTCTAGATCCTAAGTTGATGCTTATGAATTCGATATATCATTGAAGAATAATCCTAGATACAAGAAAGACACAACTTGAATTTGAAATATCAAGTTGAACCAAATGGCAGGCTCAAGACTAAACATCTAATACTAACGGCCTCTCAGAAACTAAAAATACTGCCACGACACCCATACTTCTTGCTCTCTTGCTCAAGGAATTTGCTACCATGTTTTCCTTTCACAAATGATAAAAGGGAGAAACATCATTTTCCTTCAGCAACTCATTCAAAAATCTCACAATGAACCACATAGAGATAATGCCACCAAATCTTGATCTCAATGACTAGCACTGCGAAATCCAAGTTATGGGTGGGTTACATACATTCATGAACCATAATTTGTGTCAAATAATAAGATAAAACATGACCCTAATGCATTAGAAAACAACCCAAACAAATGTCAAAATATTTACAATATAATGCAAAACACCGATACTCAACCGATAATGTCAAAATAGGAGCAGAAGTCAAAATAGTCTTAAGCCAATGAAAACAACTCTCAGACCCATCTAACCACCAGAAAGGAACCTCTTTTCTAGTAAGTCTAGTCAATGGAATGGCAAAAGAAGAGAACACCTCCTAAAAACAACGACAATAACAAAAAAAACCCATAAAGTTGCAAACCTCGATAGGAGTAGTTGGTCTGGTCCAATCATGAAAAGCTTCAACTTTAGTCAGATCAACACTAATACCCTCCTTGGAAAAAACATGTCTAAGAAATGTAATAAACTCCAACAAAAACTTATATTTTGAGAACTTGGCTTAAAGTAGATATTCTCTCAAAGTCTGAAGCACAATCCTCAAATGGCGATTATGATCCTCCCTACTCCAAGAAATGCAATGACAAAAGAATCAAGACAACTCTTGAATACACATTTCATCAAATCCATCATACTTATAGGTGCATTAGTTAACCAAAAATACAAAACAAGGAAAATGTAATGACCATATCTTATCCTATAGGTAGTTTTTAGGATATCTTCAGTACCGAGTGTGAAACTGGTGGTAACATGATCTCAAATCAATCTTAGAAAAATTTCCTAAACCTTAGAGCTAATCAAAACAAGTCATCAATATAAGGCGACAAATATTTTTTCTTCACAGTCACCCAAATAATCTGTCTGTAGTCCATACACATACGCATGGACCCGTCTTTCTTATTTATAAATAGAACAGGAGAACCTATATCAAATGAAACCCTTATATAACAATCCTAATGATGAGTATTGATCTATAGAAGCTCAAATGGTTCCATACTATAAGGAAAACATATATTAGCTTAGTTCCTGACTCTAACTAAATGCAAAAAATCAATGTCTCGCTTAAGTATTAGGCCAGGTAGGCGGTTGGAAACACATTAAGATACTCAAATATAACAGGTAACGACTCAGGATTCGCAAAATCAAATTTACATCTCTAACATTATAAATATATGCTAATTAACCATGATAAACAAGGCAAGGATCCTTATGCAAGAAATAATCACCATCGGTGTGCAACTAGTCGAATTGTGTCACACGATTAGGTGTTACCAGGCATAGCTAAGATCACTATCTTGGCATAACAATCCATGAACACCTATGTGTGTATAACAAGTCCATGCCCAAAATTACATCAAAATCAACCATATCCAACAAAATGAAATCATTTTGAGTCTCAACACTGCAAAAATCATAGAAATGATCTCAATACACGATCCCTTAATATGGAATCACCTATTGTGGTGGAGACAGATAACGACAACGAAAAAGTCTCACTAACCATACTGAAACATGGAGAATCATAAGATGATACTTAGAATCAAGTAGAGACTAGATCAAACAAAGAAAAAGTTTGCTGATAACATAAAAAAATTGTACATGTAACAACTACACCAAAGGCCTCTTCCTCAGGTTTACAAGAGACCACATAGAAATGTTGTCTACAACTACCAAAACCACTATCAATATTTATATCAACATCACTACCACCACCTTTACCACGCTAAGGAGCACCACCACCCATTTCCTGAGGTAGCATGACTCTAATAGGCTTAGCAGAAATAGGAACTAGAGAAACATTAGGCTTAACAAATTGATGAATATAATATCTCTAACGACAATCCACTGAGATAGGACCTATGACACCATAAGTATGACGCGGTCCATCAAAACGAGCTAGGCGATAATCTGAAGGACCAGATGAACCGAAACAACTGCCATGGCATGAAAAACCACTACCAAAAAGTCTGTATAGATGCCTGAACAGGTTGACTAGACTATCCCTACTATTGTCAATGAGAAGGGTTTTAACCTAATATCAAGAACCTTTAAAAATTAAATAACCCTAATGACAGGTCCTCTTCCCCTCTCTAACTCTCTTTCTATGGGAAAGATCCTCCATAGAACGAGCATGCGCAAGAATAGTCTGGGAAGATGCATTAGTAATAAGAAATACCTCATCCGTCTCACAAATATCTGGGTCAAATCCAATGTACAAAATGATGGATACTTTCAATCTCAGTAGGAACGATGCTAGCAACATATGCAAACAAGGGGTGGAACTCTTCCTCATACTTAGAAACTTATAAAGACCTCTTCTCTAGCCTCTAAAGCTCATCCCTCAAATGCTTCTGCATGGAACAAGGAATATATCTCTCCTAAAAGTCATCACGATACAAAGTCCAAGTAATAGGAGCAGAATCCACTAATCTACTTGGAAAATATGACCTCCACCACTGCTTGGAGAGGCCACCCATGTTATAAATAGTGAAATAAACACCATGAGTCTCTAATATACTGAGGTTATACAACCCTTACTGACATATGTCGATGAAATATCTAGCATCCTCCTTCGCATCATCAATAAATATAGGGGGACTTAATCTGAGAAACCAACCCAGTGCCTTCTAATACGAATCATCCATAGGCGTATGAGATGGAATAATAGAAACCAATGATGGACTAGATGAAACAGGTGAAAAATATGGATGAACCAGCACTAGAAACACATGCATTGGAAATGCCGACGCTAACGAAGGAACACCAAAACTAATGTACTAAGTGTCATGTCACTCCTGGGTTTAAGGAAAAAGGGGCTGATGTATGCACCCGAATATTCCGCTGACTAAAAATACCTAATAGAAACATCAGAAATCTTCTCATCTCCGGAGTAAAAGATGGAATAGATTGAAGCATAGGAGAATATGCAGTTGGTCCCTGCACCCTTGATGGATGTTGTCCCTGTATAGGCTCCGGCTCTCGGAGTTAAGGTGAAGTAGGTGCATCATATTCAAAAGTCGTCAAAGATCGGGTACATATCATCTAGGGGAGAGTGAAACAGAACAATTGAACTTTCAAGAGACCGACTATGATGCACGCTCAATATAGAAATTAGAGGAGAGTATAATCCTAAAGATTTATTATAGTCGCTACACTCAATCCATAAAACTCTACTAGACACTAGCTAATGCATTATGGGTATACCTTTCTTTGATA
>JBDJHY010151225.1:0-12875 GCA_039654485.1 Withania somnifera
CTCCATGGGGTGCACCAGTGTAGTTTGTTAAGAAAAAGGACAAGTCTATGTGGATTTGTATTGATTATATGGATTTGAACAAGGTGATTTTAAGAATAAGTATCCCCCACTGTATATTCATGACTTCTTTGACCTGCTACAGGGTGCCACAATGTTCTCTAAGATTGATCTGAGGTCCGCCTACTATAAGTTTAGGATTCTGGTCGAGGATGTCCCCTAGACATCTTCTCTGATAAGATATGGGCATTATGAGTTTTTGGTGATGTCGTTTGGGTTGACTAATTCCCTTGAAGCCTTGATGGACTTGATGACCCACATGTTTATTCCTTATTTAGACTCCTTCATGATCGTATTCATCGATGACATATTGTTTTACTCATGGAGTCAAACAGATCACGATGAGAACCTAAGAGTAGTGTTACAGACTTTACGGACTGAGCGGCTCTACACCAAGTTC
Organism: Withania somnifera; assembly: GCA_039654485.1. Classification (NCBI taxonomy): domain Eukaryota; kingdom Viridiplantae; phylum Streptophyta; class Magnoliopsida; order Solanales; family Solanaceae; genus Withania; species Withania somnifera. The sequence continues at coordinate 458 of JBDJHY010151225.1, forward strand.
TCAAAATGTGAGTTTTGGCTCAATTATATTTCCTTTTATGTCCATTTAGTATCAGGTGTTGGCATTAGTGTTGATCCATCCAAGGTAGTCGCGGTGTGTGATTGGCCTCGACCTACTACTACCACATAGATTTATAGTTTCCTTGAGTTAGCTGAGTACTATCCTATTTTTTTTTTATAGTTTTTCTTCAATTTCATCTCCTTTGACTATATTGACGCAGAAGGATGTTCCTTTCCAGTGGTCAGTTGAGTGTGAGGCTAACTTCCTGAGGCTAAAGAAGTGGCTAACTACCGCCCCCATTCTTACCTTGCCAATTGAGGGCCAATGCTATATAGTGTATTATTATGCTTTGGGTATTGGTTTAGGTTGTGCTTCTAATGTACCACGGTCATGTTATATCCTATGTATCGAGGTAGCTGAGGATCTAGAGAGCAACTACCCCACCCACGACTTGGAGTTAGAGACGGTGGTTTTTTGCACTTAAGATCTAGAGGCACTATCTTTATGGCATCCATTGTGAGATTTATACTAATCACTGCAGCTTGCAGTATATCCTGAGTCAGAGGGAACTCAACCTGAGGCAACGAAGATGGATTGATCTCCTTAAGGACTATGATTTAAGCATTCTTTATCAATCGGGTAAGTCTAACGTGGCTGATAATGCCTTGAGTTGGGAGGCAGTGAGTATGGGTAGGCGAGCTTCTATTTCTTGTTATGAGAGGCCATTGTCTTGGCATATTCAGTCCTTGGCCAACATGTACATTAGATTGTATATTTCATCCCAGAGCATATTACTGTCAATGTTGAGGCTAAGTCGTCCTTATTTGATCAGATTCAGCAGTGCCATTACGAGGACCCTTATCTAGTTTAGATGAGAGAGAGGGTTTTGATGGGTGATTTCAGTTGGGCCACGTTAGACTTTATTGGTATATTGTGGGTTCGTGGTCTCCTAGTTGTTGTGAGAGTCAGAGACTTAATTCAGACTTTGTTGCATGAGGATCATGTCCAAGATATTAAATCCATCTAGGTATTGCGAGGATGTGCCTCTATTTGAGGAAGTATTTTTGGTGGCATGGGATGAGAAGAGCTATGGCATCCTTTGTGTCATGGTGTTTGAACTATTAATGGGTAAAATTCAAGCTTGGAGACTAGACGAAGAGCTTGATAGACTCCCTATTCCTTAGTGGAAATGGGAGAAGATTACTATGGACTTTGTTTTAGTCCTTCCCCGCACATCTATGTGCTATGATTATATTTGGGTCATCCTAGATCAATTAACCAAGTTACCTCACTTCCTGCCAACACACTCATCTTAGGCTGCAAAGAGGTTAGCTGAGTTGTATGTTGATGAGGTTATTAGGCTTAAGGTATTACCATTTTTCATTATATCTGAACAAGGCACTTAGTTTACGTTATAATTTTAGAGGTTAGTGTAGAGAGAGATGGGTACTGAGGTAACCTTGAGTATAGCATTTCACCTTTGGATATGTTGCGGGCCTATCTATTTTATTTTGGTGGTAGCTGGTATGGGCATTTATCCTTAGCAGAGTTTTGTATTACAATAGTTATCATTCTAACATTCAGATGGCATCTTTTGAGGCCTTGTATAATAGGCATTGCGGATCGCCTGTTGGTTAGTTTTATGGCAGAGAGGTTTAACCCCTAAAGTTTTGATTGGCTTTGTGATAGCATGGAAAGGGTCAGAGTTATTCAAGATAGGCTTCAGACAATGCCGAGCAAGCAGAAATCCAATGCAGATCATAGGCTTTGGCCCCTAGAGTTTAGAATTGGTGGTATGGTCTTCCTTCGAGTGTCGTCCATAGAGATCATTATGAGGTTTAGTAGGAGGGGTATGTTTCTCAACAGGTTAATTGGACTGTATCGGATCACACAGAGTGTAGGATATGTTTCCTATAGGATTTCCTTGCCTCTAGCGTTAGCTATTTTCAATCCAGTATTTCATGTATTGATGCTTCATCGGTATATGCCCAACCCATCCCATGTTCTTCATTGAGAGTCTTCTCAGATTGATGGCAAGTTGACTTACATTGAAGAGTCGGAGGCCATTATAGAAAGAGGTGCGAGACGTCTCAGGTCTAGAGATATCTTGATGGTGAAAGTGCGTTGGACACATTAACTATTCGATGATGCTATGTAGGAGAGAGAGAGTGATATACGGGCCAAGTATCAACATCTGTTTGAGCCCTCAGGTACTAACTTTTCCTTGATTTTCTTGGACAAAAGTTCTATTTAGGGGTGGATATTGTAATGTCATTTACTTGTCTTTCATTTCATTCAATGTTTAGACCTTTCTGTTAGCTATCCCAAGTAATTTATAACTTGTTGAGACCATTAGTTTGGTTCCCTATAATTTCTATAGCATGTTATCTCAGTTTCCCTGTTTTGGAGGTTTAACCTTTAAATGGTGGAATTTGAGAGTGAATTCTTAGCAAACACTCTTGGAATCAGATTCCAACAGTTCCCTTAGCTCCGAAACATCAACTTTGGTCTAGTTGGACCTTTAGTTTGTGTTATGGGGTTTTTGTTTTGAATTTGAGAAAAGTTGAGAAATTATCTCATTTTGTTTATAGGGGTATTTTCTTTCAAACGACCTCATATGGTTGCTTCAACAATTCCATTAGATCCAGAATATTATTTTCATGCTAGTAGCATATTTGGTTTGTTGAATTTGGGCTCGTGATGCTCGTTGTAGGCCCCTCAACGTTTTTCCTTTTAGCTATTAGGAGTTGCAAACAAGATCACCCCGGATAAGGGTTTGGTTGCCCTGGATATGTCGCCCCAATAATAAGGGGATTACCCCTACATGCTGCGCCACAGGACAAGCATCCATCCAGGATGAGGTTGCCCTGTGGGAAAGTGGTCGCCACGATGACCCTTCTTTAGCCACATTGACCTCGCCCCAGTGCCCTTTCCTTTTCCATGGAAATCTAGGGTCTCCCCAGCGGCATATTTTCCACCGTAAAGGGCTCGCCCCTACGGCCATGTAGTTGGTGTAATGACTCTCATGTTCATTTATGATAAATATGCAACATTTTGTATTCTAGAGTATTTCAATAGTTTCCCCAAGTCAGTTATGACTTGCTGGGACCGACAGTTCGGATCCCTGGGTTACTCGATTGAGAAATATCTCAAATTCCTTATTTTAGAGCCTAAAACTAAGTACTTGTTGAACAAAGTCAACTTTCCTTCAAGGCAATCTCAGAATTTAATTTCGACAGTTTAATTAGCTCCAGAATACCAAACAAAATCAAGATTGACCTTAAGTTTGTGTGAGGTTTCATTTTCAAGTTATGTGAAATTGTGGATTCTAATTAAGTTTATGGCCTAAAAGGGAGCTTGAGAGGTATTTTGATGTTCGGAGTGTCGGATGGGAATTCTGATGCTTCCAGCATCTCCAAAATGATTTTTTTAGACTAGGTGAGGTGTGGTATAATTTCTAGATTTGTCGTTACATTTTTGAGGTTTTGGTGGAGGAGTGCACTTGTGACTACATTTGGTTTGGGGGGTCATTTTGTGTAAATGCCTAGGATTTCAGTTTCTTCGAATCCATTGTGTATGAAATGTCATTTCCATGATGTTTGCATATTTGGTTTGTCCAAATTGGACTCCGAATACATTTTGAGTGGTGATTCAGAGCATGTTTCTTCCCTTGGTTTGGCTGTCAAAACCTACAACTAGTGCAGGTCATGTAGCTCTAAGCGATCGTGGTGGACCTTTACACGATCGCGATTTAGGGAATTTGTGTATTTTGTGATCACGAGCCTGGCTCACGTGATTGCAATGAAGCTCAATCCCCAAGCACTCTATCGCGAGCCCCTACACATGATCACGATGACCAGTCCCCAGATACTTTACGTGATCGCAAGGTAAAGGCACGCAATCGCAATGAGTACTGCACTTGGCTGTATAAAATCCCTACACAACCCTCCTATGTTATTTTAGCAGCCATACTTCGTTTTATTCCATTCTTGAGGAAAAATAAACTTGCAAACAACAATTCAAGTGCAAGGAAGTCCTCATATCATTTCCCCTTTGGTTCCACTAGAATTTGGTTAAGTTTCCTTCTCTTCTTCTTCCTTATTTTCTTAGTTTTGAACCATTAATGGCCTAAAAGTTGAGGTTGACAAAATCATCTCATAATACATTGTGCTTCTGTAATTCTTCGTTAATTGGATATACATTGGTCCTAAGATCGTTAATTCATCATAGTTACAACGTTAAATTTGTAAAGATTGAATCTTTGACCCCTTTAGGGTCAATTATGTCTGGGATGATTTGAAGCCCTTCCTACATTCACATTATTCTTAATTTTGGAGCACGAGTTCCTAATGATGTTGGGAACCTCGTAGTGAAATTTATTTTAAGTTTTACAGAGCGGGCCTCGCAAGCCAGTTTTAGGCCCGATTTTGGGTTCAGTCTGAAACTTAGCATAAAAAATACTGTTAGACTCTTATTAACATATAGAATACTTTGCCGTAAGTTTTATATCATTCATAGATCATTTGATATCAGTGGGAGCAATATTCATGAGATTATAATGCTTTATCGTCGGACAACAGGTCGGCTCCGTGGGTTTATCTCTGGGATTATAGCTTTAATAACTGTACTAAATAGCATCAGTGGGCTAGTTAGCTAGGTTGTATAGTAACTCTGTACCATTCTTTCATCCGTTCCATGTTGATATTGATGTGTTGACACCTGAGTGATATGGGGCTTGGGACTTAGCACCTGATTAGAGGTACCTGTGCAAAGCATAGGATGTGGATGTTTCATGATTATATGTGATATATATACATGATGTTGATTTTTTGTGCATTCATGGCAGACCTATGGCTTCGATGAGAGTGCATTGGGGATGGGCTTGTATGACCACTTGAATTCTTGATAATGCTGATGAATACATATATGAGCTGAGAAAGAGGAATACTTGATGATAATATAAGTAGTTGGTTTTTTTTATTGATTTAGACTCGACATGGTATTGAGCACTCGGTAATACTATTTTTACTTATTTTAGCCCAGGCTTTACACCCTAGCTCGGGTAAATATCACTTGATAAATTAATGCTGGCACTTAAGTCTAACCCAGAATCATCAGTGAGTATAGCGCCGAGACTTGAGTTTGTCGTTGTATGGAAGTGAGTACAACTTTTGACACTTGTGGAACTATTAGTTATGGACATATGGTGATACCCGATTTTTGATGATTTTGTTGAGATATGATGATATACACGCTTGTACGCCTTGATTAGTCAAGTTGGCCTTGACGATATTATTGACAGGATGCACGAGATGCCATACTTGAGACCTTAATGGCTCTATGATTTTGGGTAGTTATTTCATTCTTTAGCTTCAGACTACGGTGTTTGGTTCTCGTACTGGTGGTATAGTAGGTTCTATCATGATCCATGAAATCATGTCGTGATAAGTTACCTGGCCTCCCACCCAAGCATGTCATTAAATTTTCTATAGAGGTTAAGATGGGCACTAGGCCTATTTCTAATTCACTTTATTATATGTCTCCATCAGAGCTCCAAGAGCTCAATACCCAGCTTCAGGATCTGACTGCCAGAGGATTTATCGGACCTAGTGGGTTACCATGGGGCACTCGAGTATTATTTGTGAAAAAGAAAGACAGGACTATGCGTATGTGTGTTGACTAAAGACAGTTGAATAAAGTTACCATTAAGAACATATATTCTTTTTCGCGTATCAATGAACTTTTTAATCAGCCTAAGGGTGTCGCAGGGTTTTCAAAGATTGACTTGAGGTCGGGTTATCACCAGCAAAGGATTCAGGCTGAGGACATTTTGAAGATTTTTCTGGATACGGTATGGACACTATGAGTTCCTAGCTATGTCCTTTGGGATGACTAATGCCCCAACCATATTTATGGATCTTATGACCAGAGTTTTCAGAATGTACCTTGATTATTGGGTGATTTTGCTTATTGATGACATCCTAGTTTACTCTTGAAGTCTGTAGCAATGTGAGGAACATTTAAGAGTTTTACTCCAGACACTACGAGTTGAGCAACTTATGCAAAGTTCTCGAATTATGCATTTTGGTTAGATTCTATTGCATTTTTGGGGCATATTGTATTTCAACTGGCATCAGTATAGATCTAACAAAGGTTTCAGCCGTTTGTGATTGGCCTTGACCCACTTCTCCTATAGGGGTCCATAGGTTTGTTGGGCTAGCCATCTATTGTTGGAGGTTTGTACAAGGTTTTTCATCTATAGCAACTCCTGTGACTAGATTAACTTGGAAGGATGTTACTTTTTGATGCTTTGAAGATTGTGAGTCTAGTTTTCTGAGGATTAAGGAATTTCTCACACTGATACTATTACTGTCACTTCCATTTGAGGGACAAATATATATAGTTTATTGTGATTCCTTTGACATTAGTATGGGATGTGTGCTAATAAAATAGGGCAGAGTCATTGCGTATGTTTCGCGTCAATTAAAGGTTCATGAGCGCAACTAACCCACCCATGATTTGAAGTTGGTGGTGGTAGCCTTTGCACTTAAGATCTGGAGACGTTACCTCTACGGATTTCACTATGATATTTTTACTGATTATTATAGTTTATAAAATATATTGAAATAGAGGGAGATCAATATTAGAAAAAAGAGATATTTTGAGCTCCTAAAGGACTACGACATCAGCGTTTTGTATTATCTAAGCATAGTGAATGTGATTGCAGATGCCTTAAGTTGGAAGGCTATTAGCATAGGCAGTTTGGCTTTTATCTCAGCTTTAGAGAAGTCGTTAACCTTGGACATTCAGTCTTGATAACCGTTTGGTCCGATTGGATATATCAAAGAAGATTCCTTGCATATGTTGAGGCTAGACCTACTTTGTTTGATCTGATCTGACAACAATGATACAAAGATAGATCCTTGGTTCATATTTGAAAGTTGTTTCTGAGGGGTGATTACAATAAAGCATATTTAATAAAGCATCTTTAGATGCATTTGTGTTCCTAGGGCAGATGATCTGATTCAGAAAATTCTTCATGAGGCCCACGGGACCAAATACTCCATAGATTAGGGCATCACAAAGATGTGTAGCTATTTGAGATAACTCTATTGGTGGCGTCATCTGAGATATGATGTTTCCAAGTTTCTTTCGATGCTTGAACTTTTAGTAAGTAAAGTTCGATCACCGTACACCAGGTGAAGTGTTACAGAGGTTCCCTGTCCCTGAGTGGAAGTGGGAGAGGATTACTATGGATTTTGTTTTTTGGCTTTCTCGTACTTCTAAGGATCATGATTGTATATGGGTTATCATGGATCGATTGACCAAATCTTTCCACTTTCTATCAACTTCTTCTTCTTGGAGTGCCGAGAGACTTACCGTCTTGTATGTCAGGGAGATTATTCATTTATGGGTGACATTATCCACATATCATACTGGGGCATGCAGATTACTTTACAGTTTTGGAGGACTGTGTAGCATGAGATGGGTCCATAGTAGTCTTGAGTACAACTTTTCACCCAAAAAAGATAGACATTTAGAAAGTACTATTCATGTAGTCCAAGATATGCTTCGGGCTTGGGTTATTGATTTTTTGGTAGCTGGGATCAATATTTGTCCTTGGGAGAGTTTTTTACAACAACAACTACTATTCAAGCATCCAAATAGCACAATTCAAGGCTTTAGATGGTAGGTATTTTATATCTCCTATTGGTTTGTACATTAGTGTCGAGATCTTATCGCATGCTTCTGATGTGATTCGAGATTCCACAAAGAGAGTTCGGGTTATTTAGGGCAGATTACGGACAACACAAAGTGGATATAAGAGCTACTTAGATAGTAAACGTTGATTTTTTGAGTTTAGTTTTGGGGACAAGGTATTCTTACGGGTTTCTCCCATGAAGGGGTGGGCATTATGAGATTTGGTCAGATGGACAAGCTTAGAATTAGGTTTATCGGTCCATATTAGATCACGGTGTGAATTAGTGTGGTTACCTACTGGTTAGCCCTACATCCAGAGTTTATTAGGTGTTTCATGTTTCTATGCTTTATCGTTATGTGCCATATCCCTCCCATGTACTTCATTCTAAGTTAGTTCAGCTAGACAACCAATTGAATAATATTGAGCAGCTTGAGGCCATTATTGACAGAGATGTGGACAGCTCAGTTCTGGAGATATCCAATTTTAAAGGTTCATTGGACTCACCGACTGGTCAAAGAGGCTACCTAGGAGATGGAGAAGGATATGCAAGCCTAGTACCCCCTATTTTTTTTAATTTTCCAAGCACTTCCTTCTTTTTTAAACTTTTACGAATGAAAGTTTATTTAGTGGTGGATATTTTAATGGACCTCAAGGCTATTTATGCAATTCCCATGATTTTTCTACATTTAGAGTGTTCTTGTAATGTGACCCAAGTCATTTCTAACTTGTAGGGATCAGTAGGTTGGTTCCCTTATAGTTTTATAGCTTAATTCCTTTATAATTATAGATTCTTTGGGACTTACTCAGTTTTATATGATCTTAAGTCATTTTTTATGGATTTCATTGAGTTCAAAATATCGATTACATAAAGATTTCATATATGGAGTGTTGAAATCGTACACTGCTTCAATCATGTGTGTTTTTTGTAAATTTCTCAAAATTTGTCAGGTTTTGGACCGCAGGGAACAATTTATCAGTCAAGGGCCGATAAGTCAGCAAATTGATTGATAAATTGATCAGGGCCGTTAAATCGACCAGTCAGTAGCTAGCCTATATAGAGCTTTTCACAAAATTTATCCATTTTCTATTAAAAATGTCATCTTTCAAAGCTCATATTTGGTTTTTTAAAGTGTGATATTGCATTTTTGATATGTAGAAACTCGTTCTATTGATCCTATGATCCTTTTTACTAGGTAATTCTCTGTGTTCTTTATTATATAAAGTTTTCGGGCTTATATATTCAATGCCTATGTACCATATGATGTATGAGCTACGCTTTACGTATTGGTATGAATATTCCCTTATGTCGAGCTATTATTATGGATCCATTTTTAGTTTGGATTTCAACCCCACGATTTATCTAGAAATATGTGTCTTATTTTACTCGTATTGACACGTGGGTTATGTTTTTACTAGCCTCTCCCAGATTCAACTTTCATACGTGATTTTTGGATATTTAGGCATGCTTTTTGAGGACATTTCTAAAAATCATCTAGGCTATGGTATACTTTTTTTAGAATGGATATTAGTATAGTAAATGTTTAGTAAAGTGCAAACATAGGGCTTGGATTATTAGTCTTTACCTGAAATGCTTATTTTTCCGACCTATTGCTTACTTAGCTGGCTTATAGATATGTTACTTACCTTGGGATGTGTTTCCCTACTCGTGTGTTATATGCTGACTCTGGACCATAGTGTGATCAGGGTGGAGTATAATATTTTGTGCGTATTGTTTATACACTGACTCTGGAATGTAGACTGGTTGGCAGGGGATTATACTTGTGATTAGAGCTTAGTACCTATTCCCTAATTTAGGTTGGTGGATTTAGAGACAATCTTGGTAGGCTAATTGTTCTATTTTCTACTTAATAATGTGTATTCTTAGGGCATGTGTGGACCTCTGGGCCATAGATAGCCAGATACGACTATAATGGATGGTTAGCTGCCTTATTTGATGATATTATTCCTAGCTAGGTACGGCTATATTGGATAGTTAGCTTCCTTATATGATAATATTGTACCTAGCCAGATACGACTTTGCTGGGTAGTTAGCAGACAATTCTGATGATATTGTGACCTAGACCGGTGCGAGCTTGGGAGTGATTTGTATTTGATCGAGCTATGATAACTCTATTTCCCCCTGTATAGGTATGTACTTGTCCCTTAACAACCACCATATAGACATTTATGGTACCTCTGGTGCGATCTCTCATGGCAAGAGACTGTGGTTGGGCTAGGAGAGGATGTACCTCATGACTAGGGCTTGGTAGTCATCATATGGATTCCATTTAGCAGCCTTGGAGTAGTTTATCCTATTGAGTGGTTCTGTTAATAGTTTAATATATACTTATACCTTCCACGATAGCACTCATGAGCAGCTTATATCTATTTTCTTACTCTATCTGTGGCTATTTACTCACCATAATTGTGATTTTTGGATATCGCCTATATGGAGATAGTTGGGCCTTGCCGAGATTGGATTTTGCTTATATGGATGGTCTTTTCCATTGAGATATGATATATAGGCTAAGCCCGAGTTTTGACATTTATTCCCTGATGACTATGCCACTGGTTGGATTGTTATGAGGTTTGTCACGAGGATTTGAATCCCTCCGTTGGCCCTGCCGACCTGGGTCGCTATGCTTAGGGCATGACACGCAACTTAGAGCAGGGGTATACAAGGTATAGTGGTATATGGTTTGAGTCCTCCGTTGGCCCCTCTTGTTTCAGAAATATCCTAGAGAGGGAGCATGCCTAAACTTATTTACTTTTCCAGCACCTCTTTGCATTTCATCCTTATGTACGGATTTGTACCCTTTAGGACTTACGAGGGTGAACTTTTTGGGTTACTTAGTTGCCTGGTTGTACCTATCAGTAGAATGGGATGCCGGCCAGGTTCATGTTCTAATAGACTTTGTTGTTCCTTTCTAACTGTCGTAGGTGCTATTCGTATAATTTCTTTATTTGTTGTTAGCTTGGCTTATTGATGGTTTCTGTATTCTCTTATTGGTCCTTCATTGTGCTGGTTACGTTGAAGCTCCAGGTACGTGTTGCATTTGGTCATGATCTTTTGTGAACTAAAGTCTAGGTGTCACACCGTGATAGTGAATTCCCTTCACACTTGTTATTTGATACTGCACATACTGATAGTAGCATTCTTTACACTCCTTGTATTGAGGATACTGGTATGCCGCGAATTCTATTATATTGTATTTCTTATTAGTTGGGCATGTATTTAGGTACATTCTTCCACTTGTTTTATTGAATCTTCATTGTTGTAGATAATACCTAGGGTATATTACTTGCCTTATTATGTTAGCTAGCTTTCTGTGTTTTTGAATCCTTGTTTGACTTATGTGACCTGTTTTCTTTAACTATTTATTTACTGCTATTATTTCTTGTGTATTCCAGGCCGATATAGCCTACTGGATACTCTATGTTTTGGTACTCGTACTATATTTTTATATCTTTTTATGTAGATCCTAGTACGAGTGGTCAATATTGATTTCTAATCTAGTCTTAAGTTTGTTGCTAAGGTAGAGGAATGTTCCTGGCATTCAGAGTTGATCTTTTATCTTTCTTATCATCTATTTTCTTTTATTGTATCGAGACGGAGGTTTTACATTTGTTTTTATATATTACACTCATGTACTAATAGCTCATTGTATTTTGATACCAGGTTTTGGGTTTTTAATTGATTTATTATAGACTTCTATTTATCCTTATACCTTAATTATCTTATATGTTCCGCACATAGATTACTATTCATCCTTTACTTGTTGTCTATGTGGTTCTCCTATAGTGGGATGTAGGTGCCTTCATGACTTAAGAAATTAGGCCGTAACATAAGCACTGACAGAACTACGCATCTGATAAGTGGTGAAGGCTACTCCATGGGTCTGCAACACTCCCATGTTAGTCAAACGCTCCTTGCACTCCAATAAAAACTCATGTGAATCTTCCCCCGATACTCCAGTAAATCTGGGGGGATCCAATCTCAAGAAGCGATTCAGGAGTCTCTGCTCTGAGTCAACCATAGCTAATGCCTGCTCTACAACAGGAGCAACCATAGGCACTGGCAGAACCTGAGCTGGAGCAAAAGAAACTATAGGAACAGCTGGAGATGTTGTCTGAGCTGTAGGCTGTACCACTAGAACTGCTAGCTGTGATCCAACTACTGGAGGACCACCCAATGCACTAAGCATCTGCCATAAAACACTATGAATATCTGGAGACTGTGCTGAAGGAACTGTGGGAATAGATGTCGCTGCCGGTGCCGCAGCTAGTACCGAAGTAGGTACTGCAGGCACTGATAGAACCTCTGAAGTAGTGGCTAAAATAGGCACATCAGCTGGTGCCTCTAAAGTTTGATTAGCTGAAGAAGAATGAGTATGTCGAATCTACGCAAGAGTGAGAATCAAGAATCAAAATTCAAGAAACTTCCAAAGATATATGCATGAACATGATTCAAAAGAAGGAGTAAGTTTTCTAAATGTCACTATAGCCTCCCGAAGATAAGCCACGGACGTCTTTGCACCAATAAGCAGGACTCTACTAGACACTGGTTCTGTACAATAAAATCGACAAAACCTAGGCTTTGATACCAAATTGTCACGACCCAATTTCTCGGATCATTATTGCACCTACTATACCACCAGTAGGAGAACCAAACCCAGTAGTCCGTAGCCGAAGCGGAGGACTACTACAATTAATGCG
>JBDJHY010151236.1:0-12874 GCA_039654485.1 Withania somnifera
TTTATTTTCAATTTTGACAAGCGGGCCTTGTGGGCCCATTTTAGGCTAAATTTTAGGCCTAGTGTGTAACTTTTACATTGTTAGACTCGTATTTATACATGGATTACTATTTTTCAAGTTTAAGAGTCATTGGAGATTGTTTTTTATCAGTTAGAGTAATAATTGTGATTTACAATGCTTTATCATCGAACGATAGGTAGGCTCTGTGGGGCTATCTCTGGGTATATAGCTTTAATAATTGTACTAAATAGCATCTATGGGCTGGGTCTATAGGCTGTTTCCATGTTATCTGACCACTTTTTCATTTCATTCCTCATTTGTTCTCTATGTTGGTGTTCAGTAAAATACGACACCCGTGACTTAGAATTAACATTGTGATGGATTTAGGGGGACTCTTGAAGTAGTAGAAAGTTGATTTATAGGTTGGTTTTTTGGGGTTTTTCCCTCGGGTTTGGGTTGTTGTATTGTGCTACTAGTCGTAGCTTAGATGCACCTGTGCAGGGCATAGGTTAGTTATGTATATTATGTGTTGTGCATTCATTCTACGAGAGGTTGAGCCACAGGCTCCGTGTTGACAGTGCATTGGGGTTGGGGACCATATCACCACTTGATTGTAATGTCGTAGAGGCTATACACTGATAATAAGAATAATGATGGATAATGACATACTATATGATAACTTAGAATAATCTGATAATTATATAAGTTAAAGGATCTTTTAATGTTTTAGACTCGACATTATATCGAGCACCCAATATTACTATTTTTACTTATTTTAGTCCAGGCTTCACACCCTAGCACCAAAAAATATCATTTAACTAAGTAATGTTGTGACTTAGGTTCAGCTATGTTCGACAGTAAGTACAACTGCTGGCACTTGAGTTTGTCGTCGTACGGCTGTTACTACAAATTTTTGACACTTATCACACTTATTAATTTTGGATACTTTGATGATACTTGTTCTCTTGAGGATGATGGTGATACCACAATATTGAGGCATTAGACGCCATGACTTTCTGATATTACGGCTTACTGAGACTATTGATATGAGGCATTGAGTGCCATATTTTAATACCCCTTGAGGTTCTATGGTTTGGGATGTGAGATTATAATGACATTAAAGATTGTACGTGGTGGGCATACCTCTATGGACCTTGTCCCTAGGCTGCAACAACGTAGAGGAAGGGTTTAGGATGGAGTAGAGATATACGTGAACTAGGATTAGTCTTCTTTGAATTTTGCCTGTTGGTCCTACTGTTATTGGAGGAGAAACGTACACAGGACTGGTTACTTCATGTGAGTGTATTTACTTTTCTGCACTTTATTTGTTCGGGAGGCTTATGGTGAGCTTGTTGGCCATGTACACTATAATTCTTATAGGGGATCAGTAGTGTTAATTTACTTTACGTATTTACTGTTTAATTATCAATTACTGTTTATTCGTGAGATTGTCTTTCTATGTGGGATATTTGTACGAGGTATCATTTGAGTATTTTGTCCTTTTCTTACTTGAGGTTACGGGTATATCGTCCATGCTCTCTCTCTGTCCTCTATTTGACTCTTGATTAATTGTTATTATTATTCACATATATTATTGCAAGGACTCCGGCTATGTCCTTCCTTCTTGCCTGAGATCCTATTATGTGATTTAGCTAGCGAAGCCATGCCTATCTGTTTACTTGATTCTTATTTAAGTAGCTAGCTTCTATGATATACTATTTTCTTTTGTCACCCTATTTTATTGTATTTCATTATTTACTGCTTTTATTATTGTTATGTGCTCAGTGCGCCCTCGAAGTCTACTGGTTATAGGTTGCTCGCGACTTGTACTTATACTACATTTATTTCCCTGGTACAAATCCGAGTACTAGCGGCCGACGTTGATTACAGTTTGCCGTTCGTGCTTGTTTCTTAGTACTTCAGAGATTCAGGGTGAGTTTGGCGTCCAACTATTCCTGCTTCTCTTCAGATTTGGATTGGTCTCCTTGTATTTTTGGAGATACCTTTATATTAGACTTTTGGTTTTATGTTCTATTCTTAGAGGTTCTGTTTTGTTACACTGATACCAAGTTTTGGGAAATCTGTTGACTCTTTGTAATTCCTCTTCAATGAGTATTTTTTCATTTCATTTATAATTTACTTATTGTACTTGTGCTCCCTCGTATTGATGTAGTAGCCCCTCTTTTTGGGTTTGGGCTACATGGTTGGTTCTCGTACTGGTGGTATAGTAGGTGTCATTAAGATCTGAGAAATCGGGTCGTGACATATGATGATCATTCATTCAATTCACAAGGAAATCATCTCAAACGGAGGTAATAATCATCAAATCATCCGTATTATTCTAGTCTCTACAAGGCTTTGGAAAGTGATATATTTCTACTAAGGGAGTCATCATAAAGTAATTTTCTTTGTAGTTTTAACTTAATGTCTTCCAACCCAAATCATGGCATTTCAACTAATTTACAAGATAGAAAAAATTCATGAATCACAATCACATCATCAAAAAATTCCTTTATTTTGAACCCGACATATACATTCCCAACAACCCCAAAGTAATCAGCTCCCCAATTACACATAATCTAACAAGTAATCACTAATACTTTATAAAGAGACCAGAGAACCTTAACTCACCTTAAAATTTGAAGAGCCGAACCATACGGGATCTTTTTCTTTTCAAAGGACTTCCAACCGTGCACAATCTAGTTTCCAATCACAAGAAACACAAGAAAGATACCACAATCAACACTAAAAACTCAAATAATCGAAGTTTATCAAAAACTCACCCCAAATAAAACCAGAACATTATCATAAAAATATGTTACTCATCATTTAGTAAATCTAAATTTCATGTTTTATTAAAAACCTATTCTATTTCGTGGTTAAAAATCAAAGTTTTAAAAATTTTCGAGTTCATGTGTAAAACCACCACTTTTGGGTTCAAAACCTTGAAATTTCATGTAAAAGTCATGTTAAAAAGAGTTGGAATTGATGAAAAGTGATTTAGAATCATTACCCAATGATTATCTTCAAGTCACTTGATGAAACTCAACAAATTGGGGTATGGAAGTTGGTGTTTGCATGAAAAATAAGGCAAGTCCATGAAATTTCTATTTCAAAAACATTCACTGTCCAAGGTGCATATTCACCGGATTACCGTGACGTATCATGATCGCCATAGTGTGAAAAAAGTGGGACCATCGCGATCATGATCCAGTGATGTGATCATGGTACTTTGCTACCTAGAGACTAAGCACAATCACAATCATATGATACGATCGGTGCTCTCTGCTGTGACAGCAACAACACGCAGCAAACATTATATTTTTTTAATACTTTACATGGACCCTCGAGATTTGTTTAGAACCCCGAGGAAACAAACCATATATGCAATCATAACAATTTTGACATTCTGAACTCAACAAAATCATCAAAACACGTGTATGAGGTCTCCTTAATCCGATACTCGCTAAGGGTTCAATTTTAACTAAACCCATCAAAAAGGAAAAAATGCTCTGGAGCTTGTGGAAATAAAAAAGACCTCATTCGAGACAAAAAAAACACCTCCTAAATCCAATAGAATTATTGGATATTTTATTTGGGCACTCTAAGTATGAATGTTTCCCAAAGTAAACCATTTCACTTAAAACTCAACTTTATCCCGTCAAACCACTCCAAATCAACACAAAAGGGCTAAAATAGAAAATGAAGGTCTTACTTAACCAAATCTACATCCCAGAGATTATGGAACTAACAGATTTTCATTTTAAGATCCCGAACTCTAGATAACCCTTAAAGCTCCTTATTTCACACTTTAAGGCTCCAAAACTCAAAACTTCCAACAACTTACTCAAAACTCATTCTGTTCTCAAACCAACATGAAGTCACACTTAGTTGGGCATAATGCAACTACAAGCAGGGTAAAATAGTCAAAATATACACAAATAAATAAATGTCCTTGTGGATCATTACACCGTCTGAGTTATTTTTCGGAGGTCTAATTATTGATTTAACCATTCGAGGCCCATTTCAAAGGTTGTAGATTGAGTAGTACATTTACCTAGCAAGTTCTCCATGATTTCCTGACTGAGATATATATAAATGCCAGTAAGTGTGTACATGAGACAAATATACATTGGACCACTTGTATTATGCATTACTTTTACTTGATATGTGGTATTGGTTGTTCGTCTTTCTGACTGATTCATTGAGATTATATGACACTGAGTGATGACTTGATACTAATTGTTATTTGATGATAATTTGCGATAATCTGGTTTCTAATGATTCTATGAGACTTCTATTGATACGTATTGTTATGATTTGAGCATATCACTTGTGTTTCATGATTGTGAGTATTGAATAGTTGTTTGGATTTCATATATTTTGGATTTGTATTATTGGCTGGATTGTTGTATATATAAACTATTGCAGGTCGTAGTATCGGGTTATTTTGATGTCAGGAGCTTTTTTTTTTCTTTATAGTTAGATCAGTCAAGGACGCTGCTGATTATCATGGTTTTGTGCTCACTTCTTGCTTTCTGCACTTTTGTGCAGGTATTGATCCCCAGACTTCGTGATTTTCTTTCCCCGTTAGTCTTTTCACTTTGAGCATTTACAAGGTAGTTGATCGTCTCTTCATCAGTTTATTCCCATAGTGTCTTTACTTATTGAAGACCTTGTTCAAACTTTAAGTTTTTTATTGTAAAAATCCTATAGAGGCTTGTATTTAGTGACAACCGGGTCATGGGATGTTTATAAATATATATGGTTTTCCTCTTGTTGGTTCCTTTATGTTAATTATTTTGTATTTACTGTTGTTTTTTGCATGTTTGTCGTTATTTTGACTGACCCATTATGGTGAGGAGATAAGTGCCATCACGACTGAATTTTAGATCACACGACTAAATTTTAGATCACAAACACTTTAGTTCTATGTAGAATGATATTCGGATACTTACAACTCTGGTGGTAGCTCAACAGTAACATGTTGGTCTTGGAACTATCCTGAGTGGGTGGAGGAACACTATAGTCTTTTCTGAGTCTAAACCCGTCTAAGCTTTATGATTCATGCACTAAGGATGACCCCTTGTACTTTACGGATGAGAGTTTTAAGGTTCTCAGGGCTATGAGCGCGCATGACTCTGAAGTGGTTGAGTTTGTTAAGTATCATTTAAAAGGGAACACTCTTGCTTAAAGTGTGTGAGAGCGAGCGTTCTGCCACTGCTCCTTCTACCATTTGGGCTGAGTTTTAGGCACAGTGTGTGGCGAGGTTTCTTTTTGAGGATGCACGACTTATGTATGCTATGAAGTTTGAGTAGTTAGAACAAAGTGTAACGACTGTTCATGATTATTGCCTAAAGTTCACCCAATTAGCTAGATATGCTACATATATGAAACCTACTGAGGCAAAAGTTGAAGATGTTTGTTCGGTGTTTAAAACCACATATTAAGTTCTAATGTGCAGCTGCTGCTATGTCTCCTACTTGCGTATTTGTGTCCTTAGTAGGCTTTTGGTAAAGAGCAAGAAGAGTGGAAATAAAGGTAGAATAAAGAAAAATAGCATAATAAGAAGCCATGGTCCAAAGGTGGCTACAGTGGTACTATTAATCAAGGACAGCACCGTCGGTCATCTACACCTATTAGTATTCAAACTAGAATACAAGGTCAAAATTGTAACAACTAGAGTAGGGCTTATAAATATGCTAATTAGAGGCCTTATAAATCCAATAATCTCGAGATAGAAGGAATGTTAGGCATAATGGTAGAAGGTTAAAAAGGAGTTGGCTAACTCTTCTAGGCAAATAAATAATGCTCTAACCCGTACTATATCAAGAAACCTTCTCAACAAACCTTCTTTTGCTACTCAAAATGCTCGCATTGATAGGGTAGGTACGACTGATGCTAATAATGAGAATAAGGATCAAGATTGACTCCATATGTTGAATTCTAAGGAGACAACTTTTGAAGATATTCTTACTAATTAAACTTATAATGTATTTCGTCGACTGATCCTGGATCAAATATATCTAATGCAACATCGTACACTGCCCTTAATTTTAGGGTGGAGCCTAAACTCTTGAAAAACCCTTTTTCTATTAATAACCCTATTGGTGTTCATATTATTACATCTAGAGTTGATAGGAGTTGCTTCATAGTGGTCAAGGGGAACAAGACCATCACCGATTTGATTGAATTGAAGATATTGAATTTTCATTTGATCATGGTAATGGACTAGCTTTCTGCATGCTATGACTCTTTGAATTATTGATTTAAATTGGGACGATTGCGGTTTCCTACTGAACTCATAATAGAATGTAAGGGTGATATCACTAAGCCTCGAGGTAGATTTATTTTTATCTTAAGGCTGGCAAAATAATCTCAAAGAGATGTATCTATCACATATTTATGGTGAAGAACACTCGGGATGTAGCACCTGAATTTGAATCTTTTTTTATTGTTAATGGGTTTCCTAAAGTGTTCCCTGAAGAACTCCCCCGATATTCCACCTAAAAAAATCATTGATTTTTGAGTTGATCTTATTCATGAATCTCAATCAATCTCTATTCCACCTAATCATATGGATTGTCTTGTGTTGAGGGATTTGATAGAGCAGTTGAAGGATTTACATAATAAAGGATTTATTCTATTAAGTACTTCTTCCCAGGGTGCTCTGATCTTATTGGTTAGAAAAGAAGGATATGTTTCTTAGAATGTGTATAAATTACTATCGACTAAATAAAGTGATCACCAAGAGTAAATAATATTTGCCTAAGATTCATGACTTTTTGAACTATTTCAAGAATATACTTTCTCTTTGAATGACCATCAGCCAAAGATAAAAGAGCAATATATTTTTAAAATAGCTTTTCGTACCCGTTATAGTCATTTTGAATTTTTGGGGACGTCTTTTAACTTGGCTAGAGCACCTACTGCATTTATAGACATAGTGAATCATTTTTCAAGACTTTTTTTTTTATCATTTTTATTATAATTTATTTATAATTTATTGATGATATTTTGGTGTATTTAAAATTTGTGATAAGAATGTGTATCATTTGAGAATAGCCTTGCAGATACTTAAGGAGAATAAGCTTTACACAAAATTTTCTAAGTGGAAATATTGGCTTAACTCGCTGATATTCTTAGGTCATATGATATCTAGTGATAGAATCTATTTTGATCCTCAAACGATCAAAGTTGTTAGGGGCTAATCAAAGCCCACCAGTGTGATGGATATTTATAGCTTTTTGGATTTGGCCTGTTACTATTGAAAGTTGTAGAAGGATTTTTGTTCATTGATGCACCACTCGCTATGTTGACTCAAAAGATTGCAAATCTTTAACGGTCCGAGGCGTGCAAGAAAAGTTTTCAAGAAACTTTAGATTAGGTTGACTTTATCCCTTATTTTAACTCTACCGTCAGGATCTGATGGTTATGTAGTGGTATTGTGTGTTGATGAATAGGATAATATAATTACCTATGCTCCATATTATTTGAAGAAGAACAAGAAGAATTATTTGACTCTCTTTATGGAGTTAGTTATTGCAGTATTTGTGTAAAGATTACTATTTTATGGTGAGCAATGTGATGTCTTAACTGATCACAAGATCTTGCAATATATTTTTTTTGGGTCTGAAATTTACATGAATATTAAAATCAAAGATTTGATATATTTTCTTGATGAACTTTTTTTTCATTTTCTTATTCTGTTAATTTTGATTAATGATAGTAGTTTTTATTTTTTTATGAACAAAATAATAATGGTGGAAAAATTATTAACGAAGAAAGAGAAAAAGGATGAAGAAGAAGAACAAAAAGAAATAAAAAAGAACAAAAAATTAAAAGAATGTTGAAATTTTAGATTGTTCACACGCCTAAAAATGATGTAAATCACACATTTTGTCAACTCAATAAAAAGTGTTAAAAGGACCAACTTATATCTTACCCGAGGTGTCTAAAATAAAAAAGTCTAACTGAATGTTGATGTTAAGTTTAGGTTGTTGACGACGGTTCCTCAAAATGTAAAGATGTTACATAGATGACTCGATGTTGGGAGGATTATATATAGACTGAACTTTAAAATAAAAGTTAATTGCACCCAAATTAAAATAGAAATATACAATGAATGTAAAAAGACTAGTTGAATAATGTGCCTGTGGTATGGCCAATTCATTCTTCTTTCTTCCAACTCTTCAGGTTTTCAGCCTATTTTAAGACTTGGAGAGGTCCAACTCGACTTGGGCCTTTGGCCCATCGCAATGCAAGGAATCGTGCAAAAGAAAGGAAAGGAATTAGTACTGAATCTAATTATTCAAAAAGCAAATGGTAAATTTATTCAATGAAAATAAATGTATTAAATGGGCTATTGAGGTAAAGATTTCAAAAGTGCTAAGAGAAAAGAACCATATTCAATCATTTCAACAAGCAGTAGTTCATTAACTAAGAACATTTACTAGAAACATGAAAGTAAACACTTAGATACAAGAGTACACCAATTAAAATCTACATAGATGGTAAAATCCGTAGATGATCACAGAATGAGCTCACAAGTTGGCATGCTATACATGATCATCCCTAAGACACTTTAGATTTAGGCAAACCAAGACTTTACACAGAATTGATCCCAAAAAATACTAAACAAACAATATAAAAGAGACTGGAGTCAACAAATCATCTTATATCAACCAAAATCTTACACAGGCTTAACCATGAGAAGGTACCAAAAGATAGAAAAAGGACTAAAGACAACGTATCATCTGTCATTAGGCATCAATTTCACATAATAGGAACTATGACAAAGCAATCATAATGGAAAATTAGAAAGGTAAATATAATGGAAAATATTTATGCAATCCTCAGAAAGAACTCAAAAGAGGAAAATCAAAAGGTTTTAGCTTTACCAGGTGCATGCCTCAAAGAGGAAACTCTTAAAAGGATCAGCAGATAGTGTCACGACCAAGAAATCAAGTTGTGAGACATCTATATCCCACCTGTAGACAAGCCTAACCTTGGATTAGAGCATAAAGCCATGTGCCAGTATCAAGAATCACAAGAAAAGATAAGGGAGATGAAGAGAAGAAATAGAATAAGAACACTAAAATATATAACTGAAAATAACTCCTCAAAACCTGGTATCATAGTTGTAGAACATCTATATACAACCTACAACAGGTAAAACTACGAAATAGTCATCCTAAACCAAAACTAGGACAACTTTGTACCAGAAGGAGAATGGGTCAGCAAGTACGCCATTTGCACACCATATCTTCAAAACAATTCCAACCTATCTAGCCCGATCTCACTCGCTCGCTCGCCCTGTTGACTCAAACTGAAACTTTCATCACAAAAAGATACAGAAGTGTAGCGTGAGTACCAAAAACAATGGGTATCCAGTAAGCATTAGAGGCCGCCAGGGCATAAACAAGCATAAGGTAAGGTAAAGTGTAATCATAAGCTAAGAAGGCACTATCATACAACAACAGACATAGAGGGGATAATCACAGTAATAGCTAATAAGCAGAGTGAAAGGACAACTAATAGTGTGTGCACATAGTGGGCCAAAATCACAAACAAGTCATGGAAAATGTGACACGTACCTGTAGCTCCAATATAACTACAACAGTGAAGGACCAAAGGAAAAGAGAAACACAGGTAATGTAACGATTGAATCTAACAACAACCAAGACAAGGAAAAGTAATCAACATCGTAAAAGAGTAACACACATAGCCTAGCTAGCGATCAACACGCCAATACATAAGTAACCCAACAGATCTTCTCCTGTAAGCCTTGGGAGTGAAATCAATCGCGAAGTATGCAATACAAAGGGGCGCCGGAAAATAAATAGTGCGCGCATGCACCTTCTCCGGTACATGACTTTGCCAGGGGCAGACCCACGAAAGACAACTCATATACTTATCCCTTCTACTGTTGTATACCCCTTGCCCAACCACACAATATACCTCAGGCATAGCGTCCCAGGTTGCAGGGTCTGTAGAGGGATTTCATCCCATGTACAAAATCCTCGTAAAAAGGCCACTAGTGGCATAGTCACCAAGTCAGAAATGCAAAAACTCGGGCTCAACCCGCGTATCATACCTCAATGAAAAACTCATGTCCAACTATGTGGCTAATTTGAATTGTAGTAAAATTCATTCATCATAGGGTAGGCAGTATCCAGAAAACTCAATGATAGTGAGAAAATAGGCTCAAATGATGTGAGAAAGTAGCTTTATACTGCTCATGAGAAAGTCGTGAAAAGTGTAGATATAATATATAAGAAATCATTTTTCAGTTATTATTCTGTCAACATCAAGTTACCTTTTAAAAATATTAATGCATGCTTGCAACATAGAATCAATCAATAGGCTAAAATAGTCTATGACCATCAACTAGAATCGATAGAATGACTCTCAAGCTCTCATCACAGGGTACACCCTGTCATAGATCAACTACAATCCTGAGCCATGAGTAATCACACTAAAGATCCTATAACTTCCCAGAGGACGGCCATTAGGGCTGACTACACACCCGTACAAGTCAATACAACTCACTCCCAGTCTCGCACCGAGTTAGGGTACAAAACCATCACACAAGGTCATTAACTATTCAGAAAAACCATATCCGACTATCTATAACCTAGTAATAGCACACATATTAGTAACCCACAACACCCAGCCTGCCTAAATCGACTCTAAAGCTACCAACAAAGAATCGGGGGATAGTTACTACGCTCTAACCACTAGTCTTTCCCCTCCCAAACAGTCTACAGTCCAGAGTAAGCATATAAATAACATGTACCAAAGGTTATACTCCTCCCATAACCATACTATATTTCAGAGTCGACGTTGAACACGCAGGTAGGAAAATATAGCCCTAGGGTAAGTAACTAACTCACAAGCTAGCTAAGTAGGCCATAGGCCAGATTATAAACATAACGGGGCTCCAACTAGTAATCGCAGCCCTAAGCTGACACTTTACCATACATATACCACACTAATACCAATCTTAAGAAAGTAGATCGTAGCCTACTTGGCATCGACGAAAACTTTGAGAATCACATTGGAAGAAGTTGAGAGTCACGAAGGAGCTATGCACCGAACAAAACTAGCAAAAACTTAATCCATGATTGAAGAGGAGTAAAACAAGACTCATATTGCTATAGAAATAGTAGAGTCAAAATCCAAACTAAAAACGAATCCGTAAACCCTCGTAAAAAATAGAGTATTTATACCAATATGTAGAGCAAAGTTCATACATCGTATGGAACAAAATAAATCTCAATCCAATGGATAATAATGAAGAAATAAGTGTGAAAATTTTATATAAAAGAAATTTTTTAAATTGAAGAGAAACTACGAAATTACTCAATAGGAACGATTGTAGAATCTCAAGAATATAATTTCACGGATTAAAATTATGCTTTGGACTTGTATTCCTAGTGTAAAATTACACTTAAAGACTAACCAATTTACTCAACTTTACTATTTCAGTCAGGCAAGTGATCATAAGAAGCCATTCAAAGTAATTAATTTAGTTTAATACTTAACTCAAGAAAGATTATTAATTAAAAGCATGTCACGACTTACACATATTGCATCTAAGGTTTATTTTACCTTAGTCTTTTGTTTAATCTGAACTCTATCTAGGGAAAAGAGAGAAAACTGTAAATCACTAACCATTTTGAAAGATGCCAATCGTGACTCCTACGGGACAACCTCAAGTAATACATAAAGAAAATTCCAAATTGAACATGCTATGGCGAGCCGATTTACAAGCTACACTATGCTATTAATATCATGTGACAACGCCTATTCTAGGCGTCGTAATTCAAAGAAAGATCAATTAAGCTTTGAGGAGAGGGAAGGTAACTATTGGAACAAGCTACTCCTTTTCATATATACCCCTGAGGACAATAACCAAAACAGTCTCAGGGTTCTCTTTAATAACCTTGTTTGATATTAAGGATCAAAGGAATCATCCAAAGGTAAATGCATATATAAAAAGTAAATAAAACGGAAAAGAAGGAATAAAAACCCATTACTTATACTTATTCTCTAGCCTTCATGATCGCTAAGAGAAATCATGATTTAGAAATAAAAGAGACATCATGTGTGGCAGAGATAAGCACAAGTATACATGAACAAACCCCTTATGAACGCATTTCGCTAAATTTAGAAAGCCCACATACCAACTTTCAAAAACAAATTCTAGGCAAGTAAGTTTTATAATCAACAACAAATTGACCAGGAGTTCCTAATGGAACGGAAGGATATAAGCATGCTAAACAATCATTTGTGTTTGTCATCTTATCTCAGAGTGCATATCCCTGTCGATAGCCTCTCCATATCCCAAACCAAACATAAAAACACCACACCTTATGCAATCAAAGACATGACTTAAAACTGGACAAGTTCAGTCATACTAAAATAAATCAAGGCCCACACATCTAATCCTAACCCTTCTAAGAACTAATCATGATTATCACTTAACACCTGATAAGTATGTTACTTCAGGGTTTAAGAAAAATTCCATTTTCTTTTCTTTGAATGAACTTAGAATAATCTAGTCAAGCATTTCCAAGTTCTTTTCCTTCACCTAATCTGATATTATCAACCAAATAGATTGTGAAATTCCAATGAATTTAAATACACGCATATAAATAGTCTTTGTGCAAAAATGCCTCTGTCACAGTCAAATTACTATAAGAAGATTTCAACTTTTCAAGATTACCAAAGCAGGTCAATTTCACAGCCATAAACACTTAGTTCAAAACCTTATCAAAAATCAAACCCTGGGGACTCTAAGCACACTCATACATTCCCACATCCACTTTCATATAAACTGAATA
The DNA here is from genome assembly GCA_039654485.1 of Withania somnifera. Classification (NCBI taxonomy): domain Eukaryota; kingdom Viridiplantae; phylum Streptophyta; class Magnoliopsida; order Solanales; family Solanaceae; genus Withania; species Withania somnifera. The sequence goes on from JBDJHY010151236.1 coordinate 12,849, forward strand.
AAAATAGCTTAATAATCACAACTTAG
>JBDJHY010151247.1:0-12874 GCA_039654485.1 Withania somnifera
CCTCCGTCCTAATCTTATTCTTCATCTTATTTTAATTAAATTGTTATTTCTATTAAATAAGGTTTTAAGTATCTAACACTTGAGATTGTTCATCTCTTTTCAAGAATCAATTTCTCCTCTTTTCTAATCTTCTAATTTTGAAGTATTCCGCTATTTGTGTTGTTACCAAGTTGTATCATGGAGTCTCAAATTCATGAAGCAGTAGATATAGCTAGCAGACGAACCTTCTTCAGAAGGGGATAATTATAGCATCCATGGAAGCTTATCATTATTTATAATATCTTGGAAGTTTCAAGAGGACCCATTAAAATATCCTAAATAAGGAAACTTGAAGACAAACATAAATGGGATGAAATTTGTAATTAAAAAGTGCTTGAAGTGGAAGAACAGCTCAAGACCAATGAAGATGTTTTCCTCAAATATCACACCTATTTGGAGGCCCAAATTAAAGTCTAAGAGGAGATGTAATGGGGCCCAAATCTTCCCAAAAATGAAGAAAAAGTCTGCATCACTTATTTAGTCTTCTTTTAATTAGTTTCTAGTACTTGCATTTGAAGCATTGTTTTAATCTATGTTAAATACATTGGTCAAAGTGTGGACATCCCTCTATGTACCTAGGGAATATAATTTTCATTCAACTTTTTCTTTGACCAACCCCTTCTAGGATATATATATATATATATATATATATATATATATATATAAAAAGGGGTTCTTTTCTTTTTATTGCAACTAAGTTTTATTTCATTTTAATATAATAACATCCTTGTGGTTTGTGGAGACCTTTAGAGGTTCTCTTTGGGTTATGCCCTCTTTTTTCTACTTTGAACCATAACTTGGATTTCTTCTTTTAATTGATTTGCTATTTTTGTTAAACACGGTTTTAAGTATCTATTACTTGATCTTTTTTTTTTCTCATTTCAAGAATATATTTCTCATTTTTTCTAATATTTTACCTTTGATGTCTTCTGTTCTTGGTGTTGTTGTCATGAGGGACCATGCAGGCTCAAATTCATGAAGGTGAAGATACAACCAACGTAAAGATTCGAGGATGAATCTTCTTCAAGAAGGGGAGAATGATAGCATCCATGGAAGCTCATCATTATTTATGATAGACTTGGAGGTTTCTAGAGAACCCATATCCTAAAAAAAGAAATTTCAAGACAAGTCTAAATGGGATGGAATTAGAAATTAAAATTTCTTGTGCAATGAAAGAAGAGATCAAGCCTAATGAAGGTGTTTTCCTCAAATCCAACACCTATTTGGAGACCCAAATTAAAGTCCAAGATAAGATAAATAGGACCCAAATCTTTCTACAAACGAAGAAAAGGTTGCATCACTTATTTAATCTTTTTTTTAACTAATTTCTAGAACTTGCATTTTAAGCATTTTCTAAATCTATGTTGACTATATTGGTCAAACTGTGGGCAACCTTCTATGTACCTAGGAAATATAATTTTTATTTAATTTTTCTTTGACAAACAGCTTATAGGATCTATATAAAGGGGTTCTTTTCTTTGTATTGTAGCTAAGTATGATAAAATTTTAATTTATTAGCAGCCTTGTGGCTTATGGAGACCATTAGAGATTCTCTTTGGGTTATGCCTTCTTTTTTCTACTTTGAACCAACTTGGATTTATTTAATGAAAGGTATCCTCATTTGAGTTCCCTCCCTTCTATTCTTATTCTTCATCTTCTTTAATTGATTTGTTGTTTCTATTAAACAATGTCTTAAGTATCAAATACTTGAGCATGTTCTTCTCTTTTCAATAATCAATTTCTCCCCATTTCTAATCTTCTAATTTTGGAGTTTTCCACTATCCGTGTTGGTATCATACTTCCAACACCTCATCTATCACATACAAAGAATAATAATAACAAGCATTATGTTATTATAAGAAAAAAAGGTATTAGAGGAAAAGGGAAAGAAGCTTAAATTCTCCAAGAGCAACTCACATGTAAGATACTAAGATTGAGCAAGCAACTGATTGAACATGATAAATAGATGAGGTACTTTAAGTATTGAGCACAAACCACCTCATTTTCCTTCCAAATAAAAACCATTAAAATGTGCTTGTTTGTAATGACCCTTATGTTCATTTAGGTGTTTTACACGCTATCTTGTGTTCTAAAGCTTTCCAGGAGCTACATCAAGTCATTCAGCTCGGTTGAGATTTATTGCACTTTTCTTGTTTTAGAGAGAAAATTATGTACTCTTTTACTTTACTCAACTTTCCTTTGATATGTGCTAGGAATCAAATTCTGATTGTTTCATTAGCTCCATAATGTCGACTTTGGTCTAGTGGGATCTCTTATTTGTGTTTCGGGGTCTCTATTATGGAATTCAATTCTACTAAGGCTTATTTCAGAGCTTGGGTGGTCTTTTGGTCATCCGAGCATTGTGGTCAAGATTCTGATGCTCTCATCAGCTCCAAAAACAGTGATTTTGGGCTAGTATGGTTTTTAGTTTGCTTCCCTAGGTTTTCGGGCTTGTTTTGGGATCATTTATGGAAGATTGGAAAATCTCCACTTTTGGTTGGTTTCATTTAGGTGTTCTTTACTCAAACAACCTTGGTTTGTCTTTTCCTTGACTCCATTGAGTCCAGGGTGGGTCTTTCACTCAAAATGCATATTTGGTTTGCTAGAATTGGACCCCAATTCCTCGTTTTAGGCCCCTCAAAGCTTTCCTTTTGAACTGTGTGATGTTGTAGGTCCAGGTTGGCCCAACAACCCATAGGTCCCATTAGTGAATATCACCCCTACGAATATGGCATTGCTCCAGCAATGGTCACCCCAGTTAGTAAGTGTAGTTTTAAAAGGGGTTTTCTCCTTTATTCTATTTCATTTCCTTCTCATCAAATTCTATATATCTGCGACCTTAGTTTGGGTATTTTGAGTTGGTGGAAGTGATTGGGAGTTGTGTGCCAGGTGGTGTGACCTCGTGGTACAAAGATCCCTCTAAGTAATTCTAATTCTTTTCGACCCTTTTAGTGTTTGTGTAAAAATTTTAATCTCCTTACTTATGAACCTAATTTCTCCCTCGTTCCTATATTATTTTAAGCTCAATCTTGTACCACATAGTCCACGAGCTGAGCCCTACGTGCTGGCATCATTGGTTTATTTTTTGGGGCTGTGGGGCCTGTGGGCCCATTTAAGGCCTAGTTTTGTCTTAGTCCTTAACTTAGTTTACATTGTATTTTTAGACTTGTATTGATCCCTAGATTTATATTTCACCAATTTTTAAGCCGTTGGGGACCGCTTTTAATTAGCCGGGATGATATAGGGGATTTAAAGTGCGCTAATTTTTGGATGACAAGTAGGCTCCGTGGGTCTTTCTCTAGGAATATAGCTTACCTAATTGTACTGAATAGTATCTGTGGGTTAGAGTTTCTAGGTTTTTATTATGTACTTGGACCACATCTTCATCTCGTTCCTATTCTTTCCCCTATTTGCACTCTTTGTAATATGATGTCGTGACTTAGTATTAGCCTCGTTTATATTGAGTGGTTTTTACACTCAAAATGCATATTTGGTTTGGTGGAATTAGACTCAGAACGTCGTTCTAGGCTCCTCAGAGTTTTCATTTTGAGTTGTGTAACGTTGTGGGTCCAGGTCTCCCTAACAACCCTTGGGTCTCATCAGCAAATATCGCCATGCGACCATGGCTTCGCTCCAGTGATGGTTTCCCAACAGCTATTACAATTTTAAAAGGGGTCTTCTTCTTCATTCTATTTCATTTCTTTCTCATCAAATTTTCTATATATGCGATCTTAGGGGATAAGTTTGGGTATTTTGAGTTGGGGGAAGTTGTTGGGAGTTACATAGGAGGTGGTGTGACCTCATGGTGTAAGATTTCCTCAGGGTAATTCTCCTTCTTTTCTTCCCTTTTAGTATTTGTGTAAAAGTTTAATTTCCTTACTTTTGAACCTGATTTCTCCCTCTTTCCTCTATATTTGGAGCTGAATCTTGTACTAGTCGCTCCCCAAGATAAGCTCTACATGTTGACACCTTTTGTTTATTTTCCAAGGCTGTGGGACCGGCAGTCCCATTTTGGGCTCTATTTTTCGCTCAGTCTAGAAGTTAGTTTAAATTGTATCATTAGACTCATATTGATCTATTTATTCATATACCATTTTCTATTATTCAGGATGATAGTTGTTATTTGCAATGCGCTAATCGTCGGATGATAAGTAGGCTCTAGGGGTCTTTCCCTGGGCATATAACTTACATAAATGTACTGAATAACATAGATGGGTTGGGTTTTTTAGGTTGTTATCATGTATTTGTACAATTCTTCATTCGATTCCTATTTTCCCCTAATTGGCGCACAGTGTAATACGATGCCTGTGGCTTAGTATTATCCTTGCAATGGCTTTAGGGTGATTTTAGAGGTAGTAGAACGCTAAAGCAAGGGTTGGTTTTGGATTTTAACTCAGGTTTGGGCTAGTGTATTGTGTTAATAGTTGTAGCTTAGTTATGCCTGTGCAGGGCATGGGTTAGCTGTTGATATTGTTGTGATGTTGCACTCATTCTACGAGAGAGTGAGCTATAGGCACCATTATGAGAGTGTATTGGGGATGAGGGTCGTATCACTGTTGACTATTGATATGTGGAGGCTGGATACCTGTAATAATAATAATAATAATAGTAAATAATGGTACGAAAAGGTAATAACATGGAACTTTCTGATAATAATAAGTTAATGTATTTTTTAATTATTTTAGACTCGGGGGTGTGCCGAGAACCAGTACTACCTTTTTAATTTGTTTTAGCCCCGGATTCACACCCTAACACCGGGTACTAGTATTTGACTACTTATGCTGCGACTTAAGTCCAACTTCATTCGAAAGTAAGTACAGTCCCTGGCAGTTAAGTCCTTCGTCACACGACAGTGAGTATAATTTTTATATACTTATCCTGCCTATTGATTTAGAGACCATGATGATACTGTTATCTTGAGGACCATAGTGATACTACTATATTGAGGGGTGGGACTCCTTAAGTTGTAGATATTATGGCACAACCAGACTGTTCTTCTGACACATTGGTTAACTAATTAAAAGACTCTCTAAGGATCTATGGTTTGGGATGTGAGTTTGTACGTGGTGGGTGTACCTCCATGGACCTTGACTCTGGGGTAGGAAACCAAAGGAGGGGTATAGGTTAGAGTAGGGATATTCAGGGAATTAGAGATAGCCCTTCCATAAGTCCTGCTTGCTGGGAATGTGGGTACTGGAGAAAGAACGTACGTAGAATCTTTAACTTTATTTGTGTATTTACTTTTCTACACTTGTTTGCTTCAGTTTTCCCCTAGTAATAGGTGGATGCCTAAGGGTGAGCGTGTTTTCTGTGTACGTTTTCATTCTTCTGAGAGATTTGACAATGTTAATTTACTTATTGAATTATTTTATTTACTGCTTAGCTGGTTTTAGGTTTTATTGTCGGATATTCCTTGCTATATGGGATGCTTGTGTGTGGTGCTTTTTTTTTATTCTTCCTCTTCTTATATGTTGAGGTTACCAATATACCGTCCATGTTCCTTTATTGTTTTCTTTATCCATTCTCCTATTATTTACTGTTATTATTTCTATATTGCTGAAAGGTATGTTTTTTCCTTCTCACATGAGATCTTGTTCTGCGTCTTAGTTAGCAATGCCATGCTCTATCTGTCTTCCTTTCTTCTTATCTATGTATCTAGCTTTTGTGATGCCTTATTTACTTATGTGACTTTACTTTCCTGTATTTTTTTATTTACTGCTTTTTTATTTTTTCTATGCCTAGTGGTCCCTTGAAGCCTACTTGGTACTGGTTGCTTTGGCAACTTGTACTCATACTACACTTGTGTTCCCCTGGTGCAGATCTGAGTACTAGCACCTGGCGTTGATTCATAGATTGCCATTTATGCACTCTAGTTGTAGACTTTGCAGATAAAGGGTGAGCTTTGACGTCTGGCTATTCCTGCTCTCTGCAACTTATATTTTGGCTTTTTTGCATATTTAGAGCCGGACTTGTATAATAGACTTTTACTTGTATTCTATTCTTAGTTTGTTTTGTTTTCATATACACTGATATCGGGTCTTGCGAGTTTATTTATTATGTTGTAGTATGCTACTATGTTTTTTATACCTTCTCTCTCTTTGCTTGTACCTGTGAGTTCAATTTTGATATACTAGTCCTCCACTTCGACTTCGGGCAATCGGGTGGTTCTCCTACTGGTGGGATAGTCAGTGCCATGATGGTCTGACAAATTGGTTCTAGCAACTTGGTATTAGAGCTCTAGGTTCATCTAATGTCAGTGTATAGAGCCAATATCTAGTAGAATATTGTGGTTAGCACATAGACGTACGTTGCTTATCTTCGGGAGGCGATGGTGGAATGTAGGAATGTGACCGCCAGTGCTTGCAATACCTATTTTGGCACTTATTTCATCGTCTACTCTAGATATCGTACTATCGTCTAGCAGTTACTTAGTGAATATAGGGGTCCTCCAATTAATAAGGCACAAACGTCTGTCCAGGGGGCAACCTTGGGTGCATCTACTTCGGGGGTACAACCTTCATCTATAATTCCCTTTCCAACTCCTCTAGTTCTCCCAACTCTGACGTTTCAGCCAGCCACAACACCAATACAAGCTCAGGTTTTTCCATTCCAGTTGTTTCTCCTATTGTTGCACCACATCCCACTAGTCATTCGTCGGTTTGGGTCATTTCTTATTGTTGACCCTGTAGACTTACTGCTCGAGGTTGTTATTATTATTTGGCCCACATTAGAGATGTCAGTGCTGAGTCCCTTTCCCTGAAACTGTGCAGGTTTCTAGAGACTTTGTTGATGCTTCCCTACTAATTTTCATGGACTTACACCAGAGGGGGATATAGACTTTGCTATCGAGGTTGATCCCAGCACAAGGCCCATTTCTATTCCTCTATATCATATAGCACCAGCTAATCGTCGTGAGTTGAGCGTTCAACTGCTAGATTTGTTTTATAGGGGTTTTATCCATCTTAGTTTATCATCGTGGGGTGTCCTGGTGTTGTTTGTGAAGAAGAAATATGGGTCCCTACAGATGTGTATTGATAATAGGTAGCTGAATATAGTAACCATTAAGAAAAAGTTTCCTTTACCCTCTATTGATTATTTGTTAATCAGCTTCAGGGAGCCATAGTGTTCTCTAAAATTGATTTGCGTCTAGATACCAGTAGTTGAGGATTCAGCCTAAGGATGTCTTGAAGATAGTTTTTTGGGTGAGGTATAGGCATTATGAGCTTTTGGTGATGGCGTTTGGGCTATCTAATTCCCCTGCAGCTTTTATGGATTTGATGAATCTAGTGTTCCAAACTTATTTGGATCATTCGTGATTATTTTTATCAACGACATACTAGTTTACTTGCAGATTTTAGCCAAGCATGAGGGGCACTTGAGAGTTGTGTTGCAGACTTTGAGAACTGAGTGAGTCTATGCTAAGTTCTCAAAGTGTGAGTTTTGGCTAGATTTCATCTCCCTTCTAGGCCATGTGGTATCAGGTGACGGTGTCTGTGTTGATCCGGCTAAGGTTGCAGCATTTTGTGATTGTCCTAGACCTACTTTTGTCACTTAGATTTTTAGCTTCGTGGGGTTGGAAGGATATTATCATCGTGTTTTTTAGGGTTTCTCTTCCATTGCTTCCCCCTTGACTAGAATGAAACGGAAGGATGTGCCCTTCCAGTGGTAAGATGAGTGTGAGGCCATCTTTTTGAGGCTGAAGGAGTTACTGACTACTGCTCTAGTTCTTGTTCTACTTGTTGAGGGCCATACTTTTACATTTTATTATGATACTTCGAGTATCAGTCTAGGTGTTTTCCTAATGCTGCAAAACTATGTTATAGCATATGCATCGAGGTAGCTGAAGGATCACAAGCGCAACTACCCCACCAATGATTTTGAGTTGGAGGCGGTGGTTTTCGCACTTAAGATATGGAGTCACTAATTATATGGAGTCCACTGCAAGGTATTCATTGATCACCGCAGCTTGTAGTACGTTCTGAGTCAGAATGAGTTTAACTTGAGGTAGTGGAGATAGGTTGAGCTCCTAAAGGACTATGATTTGACTATTCTCTACCATCCGAGCAAGGCTAACGTGGTTGCCGATGCCTTGAGCCAAAGATGGTGAATTTGGATAGCCTAACTGTAGTTTCAGTTTCTAAGAGACTACTGGCTCAGAATGTACAGTTCTTAGACAACATGATGGTTAGGTTGGATCTTTCAGCTCTGGGGAAGAGTATTTCCCATATTGAGTCTCATCCTTGTTTGACCAGATTTGACAAGGCCAATATGAGGTACAACGTTCAGTTTAGTTGAGAGAAAGGGTCCTATTATGTGATTTTGATTAGCCTAAATAATGGTGTATTATGGGTTCATGGCTGCCTTGCTTTTCCAAGGGTTGGTGATCTGATTCAGACCTTGTTGCGTAAGGCCTAATGCTACAAATACTCTATGGTATTGTAAGGATATATGATGACCTAAGGTAGCATTATTGGTGGCGAGGTATGAGGAGGTCTATCACGTCCTTCATGTCTTGGTGTTTGAATTGTCAGTAGGTGAAGTTTGAGCACTGGAGACCGATCAATGAGATGCAAAGGATCCCTATCCGTGAGTGGAAGTGGGAGTGGGAGTGGATTAGTGTGGATTTTGTCATAGGCCTTCCCAGTTATTCCAAAGGCTTTAATTTCATTTGAGTCATCATGGATCAATTGACCAACTCAGCTCACTTCCTATTGATTTGCTCGCCCTAGGATGCAGAGAGATTGGTCAATCTATATATCCATGAGATAGTTAGGCTTCATGGGTACCATTATCTATAATATCCAATCGGGGTACAGAGTTCACCTTGTAGTTATGGAGGTCGATTTAGAGAGATGGGTACAGAGGTTGATTTAAGTACAATATTCCTCCTTCAGTTGGATAGGTAGTCTGAGAGGACCATTCAGGTGTTTCATGATATGTTACATGCCTTTGTTTATTACTTTGGAGTTAGTTAGGATAGACACTTGTCTTTGGTAAAGTTTTCGTATAATAACATCTACTGCTCTAGTATTCAAATGGCGTCATTTGAGGCTTTATACGACAGATGTTGTAGATCACCTGTTGGTTGGTTTAGTGGTGATGAGGATCGACTCTAGAGTTCTTATTGGCTTTGAGATACTACAGATTATGTTAGACTTATTCATGATAGGCTGCAGGCTGTGCAGAGTAGGCAGAAGTCATATACGAATCATAGGCTTTGGCTTCTAGAAATCAGTGTTGGTGACTTGGTCTTCCTTTGAGTTTCTCCCATGAAGGGCATTATGAGGATTGGCAGGCTGGAAAAGCTTAGAAACCAGTTTATTAAGCCTTATGATATCTTGCAGAGAGTTGGAGAGGTAACCTATAGGCTATCCTTGCCGCCTGAGTTAGCTGCAGTTCATCCAGTTTTTCATGTATCGATGGTTTGCTGTTATGTACCAGACCTGTTACTTGTCCTTCGTCAACAGGATGTACAGATTAATGACACCTTGACTTGTATTGAGGAGCCTAAGGCTATTATATATAGGGGTGTGAGGCAGCTCAGGTCCAGGGAGATTCCTATAGTGAAGGTTCATTAGGCACACCAACTCGTCAAGCAGTCTACCTAGGAGATAGAGCATGATATGAGGGCCCAGTATCCATATTTGATCGAGCCTTCAAGTACTACTCCTTCCTTGACTTTCGAGGATGAAAGTCCTTTTTGTTGTGGATGTTATAATTACCCATTTTGTCATTTCCTTTCTTTCAATATTAGTGACAACCTAATTTCTCGGATCATGATGACATATACTATACCTCTAGTAAGAGAACCAATCCTGTATTACAAAACTGAAGCGGAGGACTACTATGTCAAATGCGGAAAGCACAATTTAAATAGACAATGTACAAATGAAATAAAGTGGAAGTAATAAGGTCAAATAACATGCCCAAAAACTAGTATCAGTGTCAAGGAAACCACTAAGTAGAGAAACAACTAGTCAAAATGTTTAATACAACTATATATCTTTAATACATGGAGATCAAATAGAAATTCAAATCCAAAGAGAAGCAGGTAAGAGCTGGATGCCAAGCTCACCTTTAGTCTCTGAAATAGAATGAAATCTACACGAACAGCTAGCTATAATCACGATTGGGAACCTCTACTCGGATCTTCACATGTGCAAGTGTAGTATGAGTACAAGATGTTAATGCAACCCGTACCCCGTGGGCTTCGAGAGCCCACTAGGCATATAACAATAATAAAAGTAGTAAATAACGGAATACAATAAAGGGGTCACAGAAGCAAATTGTACAAAAAGGGAAGCTAGCTACTCAATAAGAATCATGTACAAGTAGACATATAACACTAGCTAATCACCACAATAGGATCTCAGGCAATGAAGGAAAACATACCTAAAATCCTCACAACAGCATATGTGAATAATAATACAATAAATCAGGAGTCAAAAGAAGACATGAACATAACATAGATGGTATACTGGTAACCTCAAGTATAATGGAAAATCGATAAGGGAGTACCACGCACAATAACCTATATAAGCAACATGCCTCAGAAATACACTATCTTAACGACACAGTAAAGCAATAATAAAATAAATAATCAAAACATAGAAGTTACGCTCATTGTAGCTCTTACATCACAGCCAGGGTACACTAATGAAAACCAATGCAGAAAAGTAAATACAGACACATGAATTAACCAGTCATATATGTTAATACGAGTGTAACAGTATATTTTATACTATGTTTTGGACTGGGCCTAAAAGGGGCTTGTAGGGCTCCCTTAGCCGGATGGAAAACAAACTTCACTATGGGGTTTCCAATGCTTCCAGGAACCCGTACTCTAAAATTGAGTACAATTTGCTTCAAAATAGCCCAAGAAGATTTGACCACAAAGGGGTCAAAGATGCAATTTTTACGGATTAAATGATGGAATTTGATGTGTTAACGATACTTGAAACAAAATATAATCGGGAAACAAAGAATTATACACTAATATTTGGATTATGGCAGGAGTTCATCAACCTCATCAATTGAGGCAATTAATGGAGGAAAGTAAGGATTTCAAAAATTAACTGAAGAAGAAATTTACCCAAATCGCGTAGAAATCGAAGGGCAACAATATGGGGAATTTTCTCAGCCTTTGAATGATATTTGGGAGAGTTTTTTCACACAGGTATGGGAGAAAATGTAATGTTTATTTGAAATAAAAGTTGGGGTTCGTACATGTATTTATATCAAAACATCAAACTTGTTTTCATGTTTTGATGTTTGGTTCATTTATCAGAATACTTAACTTTAGGCTCTAAAATAGGGAATTTGAGACATTTCTTGACTTAGTTGCTAAGGATCCGAACTGTCGATCCCATCAAGTCATAAATGACTTGAGGCAACTACTAAAATGCTCTAGGATGGAAAACAACGCGTATTTATCATAAATGACCATAAAGTTCATTACACTAATATGTGACATTTTTCATTCTAGAGTATTTCAATAGTTTCCCTAAGTCATTTATGACTTGCTGGGACAAATAGTTTGTATCCCTGATGGCTCAGTTGAGAAATATCTCAAATTGCCTGTGTTAGTGCTTAAAACTATGTACTGGTTGACCAAAGTCAACTTTCCTTCAAGAGGAGCTTGGAATTAAATTCAGACAGTTTCGTTAGCTCCAAAATGCCAAACAGAGTCAACATTGACCTTAAGTTTGTGTTTTGGAGCTTCCATTTGAAATTTATGCCAATTTTTGGATTTTAGTTAAGCTTAAGGCGTAAATACGGGATTGGGTGATGTTTTGATGTTTGGAGTGTCGAATAGGAATTTGAATTGTTTTGATGTTTGGAGTGTCGGATAGGAATTTGACTTGTTTCTCACAACACCATAAAGAAAAAAGCATGTATTTTCCTTCAAGACGACCTCGAAATTAAATTCCGATAGTTTTGTTAGCTCCGAAATACCAAGAAAAGTCAAGATTGACCTTAATTTTATATTTTGGAGGTTTCGTTTACAAGTTATGTGAATTAGTGGAAATTGTTTAAGTTTTAGCCTGTAAGTGGAGTTTGTGAGGAATCTCGATGTTCGGAGTGTCGAATTTGAATTATGATGCTTTTAGTAGGCCTAGAATGATAAATTTAGGCTAGGAGAGGTGTTGGTTTAATTTTTTGTGCTTGCCATTGTGAATTTGAGGTGTTGGCGGAGAAATGAGCCTTTAGGCCATTTTTGTTTCAGGGGTAATCTGGAGTAAATGACCTCCTATGCCATTTTCGTCAATTCCATTGAGTCCAAAATATGTTTTCCACTCAGAAAACATATATGGTTTGTCAAATTTGGACTCTGTTTCAATTTCGAGACCCCATTTGAGATTTCTGAAAATCTGCAGCAAAACCTACAGATTTGACTCAGGTACCCCGGATCAGGTACCCCAGATCAGTTACCCTAATCAGGTGTACCCCGAATCAAGTACCCTGATCAGGTGTACCCTAAATCAGTTACCCTGATCAGGTGTACCCCGAATTAGTTACCTTAATTAGGTGTACCCTGGATCAGTTACCCCTGATCAGGTGTACCCTGGATCAAGTACCCTAATCAGGTACCCCAGATCAGTTACCCTAACCAGGTGTACCCCATATCAAGTACGCTGATCAGGTGTACCGCAGATCAAGTACCCTGATCAGGTACTTGGATCAAGTACTCCCAAATCCCTTCTCTCCTCTTCCCTCCTCACCTTACCCCCGAATCCCATACTTAGTTTTATATTCAAAAATTTTCAGAAAGGGGCCCAGTGACTTTCTTGGGCCCTGGCCCATCCAATAGGAAGATAGTATATGCCATTTAGGG
>JBDJHY010151257.1:0-12874 GCA_039654485.1 Withania somnifera
AAGTAATCTGATATTGCATTCGCCCTTTAGTTCACACTGCATGGGGATCAGTCTCCGTAGATCTTGAATAGAAGGCCAATGTATGAGAACTTTCCCACCACTGCATACTCGAGATTTTCTTGCATAATCATACGTTCAGTTTCTTCCATGCTCTACTGCACAATGGGTTCACTATGCTGGAACTTAATAGTTTTAATAGGGATGGGTAGTGAGGGTTGTTTTTGTGGGTTTTAGGTGTTACGTTGTAGGATTTTCGAGTAATCTAGGATAGGGGGATGCTGGACAGCCTTTTGAGGAGGCTGTCCAGTGGCCTGAGAGGCCATGGAAGGGTCGAAACAATGGCAAAATTAGGGTGAAGGTTGCCTTGAGAGGGAAGCTCCCAAACGGCAGCTTAGGGTTTTACGAATTAGCAAGGTTGTTTAGTAACCCTGCATTGTTTTTTCATTCGTTCCATATTAATATTGATATTTCTACACCCGAGTGATATGGGGCCCGAGACTTAGCATTTTATTATAGATACCTGTACAATGCATAGGCGGTGGATAATTCATAATTATATGTTGATATATATATATATATATGTTGTTGATATATTATGCATTCATGACACGAGAGGCTGAGCCTAAGGCTCTGAAGAGAGTGCATTAGGGCTGGGTAGTATCACCACATTATTTATGAGCCATGATGGCTAACGGATGATTTGATGGTAAAGGTTCTAATGACGGTCATGTGTATGTTTACTTTTTTGCACTTGTTTTTCTTTAGTGTGCTCATAAACTGGATAGGGGATCTATAGGTGATTAGGTTTGTAGTGTACATTGCGATTCCTTATGGGGGACTTTTCAGCATTTAATTGCTTTACTTTATTATCCATATCACTACATAGTTTTCCTTAATGGTTACTTGTTATTTCATGTTATATGGGATTAGTGTTTTACACTCTTATTTAGTTATTTATCCTTTCACTTGAGGTTACGGTATATTGACCATGTTCTACTCTAATCTTTTTTTATTCTCATTTATTGTGTTATATTTCACATATGTTGTTGCAAGGATGTCGGGTACGTTTTCTTCTATTGCCTGAGATCTTGTTATGTGATTAGCTAGAGACATCAGTCTATGTGACACTTGATTTGTAATTGAGTTGTTAGTTCCCATATTGTACTATTTGCTTCTATGATCCCTTTTTTTGTACTCTGTTATTTACTAATTTTATTACTATAATGTGCTTAGTGGGCCCTTGAAGCCTACTGGTACAGGTTGCTTCAACGACTTATACTCATACTACACTTGCACATCTGTAGATTCAAGTACAGGTTCCCGTTCGTGATATAGACAGTTGTTTGTTTGGATCTTATTCATATCCTAGATTCAGGGTGAGCTTGGCGTCCATCTTGTTCCTGCTTCTCTTCAGATTTATGTTTTATTAGATCTCCATTGTATTTTGGAGACGCATTTGTACTAAAGCTATTTTAGTTTAACATTTCTGTACTTAGTGATTTGTTTGACACTGATACCGAATTTTGGGTAGTCTGTTTCATTCTTCAAAACTTCCGCATTTAATTTACCTTTTGAATTTTGAAATACTACTGTATTTAATGACATAGTCCTCCGCTTCGGCTTTGGACTACAGTGTTTGATTCTCCTAATGGTGATATAGTAGGTGCCATCATGATCCGCGAAATTAGATTGTGACACTTTTCTAAGAAAGTGCATGAGTGATCCATCCTTCGTAGTACAAATTTAGGATATCAGCATCCTAAATATCTTGACCTATCATAAGGTCCCCATATAGATCCAAAACTTACAGGTTCACAAATTGAGGAACAATGAGATAGCATCCATTAAGGTTCATTGGAGGAACCATACAATTGAGGGATCTATTGTTGAGGAATAGCTAGATATGATAAGTAAATGCCTGCACCTGTTTCATTTTATTTCCACTTTAGTTCAGGGTAATAGCCTCTCTATTCATGCTTTGTCCCTTTTTCTTCACGATCATGTATCATATGGTTGTATAATTACATGAGTCCCTATGTATTCATGTGCTATTTGATGATTTCATGCTTGTTGGAGTCTATTATGGTAGTATTTAGGTCAATCAGGTGAATTAGTACTATAAAAATAGTAGGTTATGGTAATTTCTCGAGTATTGTTGTAGTTATCCCAGCATTTTGTAGCCAATTTCCCCCTTTTCCCTAAGTTTAATCCTTTATTTAATAATGAATGGTCTCAAGGTGGCCACAAGTTTGGACCATGATTGGTAGGGTGGCATACTATGATATGTGATGTCTAGTAGTAGGATGATGTCTGATATTTTGGAGTTCTTCTAGGCCCTCTCAAGTTAATACCACGTCTTTGTGAGGTACCCTACCACGATCTTCTCTGTAAACTCCTGCTTTGCTTAATAGGAAATTGGTTCTCATCTCTTTTCCCATGATTCCATTTCACGAGTTGTGAAGTGGAATACCATAACTTATGATATGCAATCATAGGGTGAAGTGCACTTTCTAATATCAAAACTCCATCAAATGACTCACTCCACAAGTCGTGGAGTGGCATTCCATAATTTGTTGGGTTGACCCATGATATCACCCTGATATTTTTTATTTCAATTAATAAAGGACTATTTTGTAATTTATTTGGCCCTTTCTACCCAATCCGTTTCTGGTCTTGCAACTAGTTACTATAAATACCCCAAATACTCTATTCTATTCACTATCCACCTATTCAGATCAAATCTAGGGTTTTATATCAAAATGTTTCTCTCTTAGTTCAAGCTAAAGCTAGGGTTTCTCTTCCAATTCAATCTAGAATTCTCCAAGGTTTAGGTATGTGGGTTATGAGGAAGGATAACTTTAACCATTGTTCCCAAGTTCCTTTATTAATTTAGTTTATGTCATGACATAGATTAATAGGGTGAAATCCCTAATATTTTATTTATGCTGAAATCGTGTAAAGAAGTATGTTATTGATCATTATCATCCATATTGCATGTGTTCATGATATTATGTCTTAGAAATTTAAAATTTTATTTATTGAAGTATGACTTTGTATAGTTTGATTTAAATTGGATAATATGGTAAGCATCATGATTATGAGTCCTTACATGAAGCTTTTATGCCTTATTCCTGGATTTAGCCGATTGTACTATGATAAAATGTTAGGTTCATGTATTAGTCAACCGTAAGGTCAAATGCATGATTTATAAATATCATCATACTTCATGAATTATAAGATAATGCTTTTCTATTCCTAAACTTAAGCCTGGAGAGTCAACTTAAAACTTAAAGGAATGATATTGGTTTGAACTACATGACCAGTCAATATGAGCATGTTAATGAAGTAAGAATTATGAAAGAGACAGTAATAAGTCCACGAGTTCATGAGTCCTATATGGCTAATTTTATTCATGGTAAGTTTTTGGGAGTATACTCCGTACCAAAACTTAGAAAGCATGGCCTAATGTGGTGTATTAACACTTGATGGACCAATATGGCGTATCTAGTTCATGGCTTAGTAGATCCACTAGGAGTTAGTTCATGTCCTTACCCTAACAAGGTTTGGGATCCCACCTAGCATCTACTTTAGACTTTGTAGCTATGTGTATAGAGTATGTCGGTTATAGAACCTCCTAGAGTCTAATGTCAGTTTAAAATGATGAGTGTTGAAATAAGGTTTTTGACTGAAGTTTACATTTTCTTGGTCTAAAACTTTTAAGTCTGAATATTTTACTTATTACTCTGAAAATTGAAGTTGTTAACTAATATTGGTTAAACTTGCATGTTAATACTTATTTGAGTCCAGTCTTGAAGTTTGAAGTTGATGGCAGATATTCATAAATTGCATAACCATTAGATATTTAACTGCTTATTATATTTCCTATTATTGTTACCTCTTGTGTACTTAGTAGCTTCTATGTACTGACGGCATACTCTGTGATGCATGTTTTACCATTTGTAGATCCTAGCAGCTATCCAGATGCTTGAGGTTGATTAGATCTCCATTCTCGGGCCTAGAAGATTTGGTGAGTCCTTATTTGATCCGAGGCCCAAGGTATTAGAGATTATTTATCCTTTTGTTTCTATTGGATCCAATGCTTTAGTTTTATTCCTTTATGTCTTGTTAGGAGACTATCTAGTAAACCCTGTGTTAGCCGTCAAATTTAACTGATGGAGGTTTTTGTACAATGGTGTATTGGCTGTAACATTGATCTTTTCCTTATTCATTTATCGTATACTTTGATTGATGTGATATGTCCCATTGTAGTATGTTATGTTATTTTATATTTCTTCTACTGTGTGTGAGTGGGTAGAGTTATGCATGAGCCAAGGGTCCATCCAAGGCTACCTAGTTGCTACGGATGTCATGTCGTGACCAGGGGGTAAACATCGGCGCTTGATAAACTTGGTATCCGAGCAAGTGGTTTAAGTGTCCTACGATATCTAAAATCCTATATTAGATAAAATCTCTCTTGTGGGTGTCATTGCTGCACATCTATAACTAAAAGGATACTGAGCGCTTTATGTTTTCCTTTGTTCATAGTTTTATTTTGTGATTTGGCGTTTAACTCCAAGATTGATTTTTGATTTGTGCTTTACACATTTCAGATCATGCCTTTATGAAGAAAGCCAACATAATAGGTCAGAGGTCAGAATCAGCTAGAGCAGGTTCCCCCTATCGTAGGAGCTTCAGCCAGACAATGTCACCAAAATAGAATTTTGGAATGCCATTCATTTGCTAGCACAGACTATCACTACTCAAGATTAACAATAGGTTCATGTTTTAGTTGCTTATATGTCAGCTCTAGATGCTAGTTTTATGAGAGTGAAGGAGTTCTTGAGGATGGTTCCTTTGGAGCTCTATGGTCCAAGTGTTGGAGAACATCTAGAGAACTTTATTGATGAGGTTCATCATATTTGTGAGATGATGGGGTGTTGGATCTGTATAAGGTAAACTTGTCAGCATATCAGTTGAAAGATATTTCCAGGTCTTCGTGTAATTTATGGAAGAAAACTAGAGGAGTGAGAGCTACTCCACTTTTTTGGGAGAAGTTTGAAGAGATATTTATAGGTAGAGTTATTCCTAGGGGAAGAGGAAGGAGAGAATTTGTGAATTTTGAGTTTAGAGTAGGGCTCTATATTTGTTTTTGAGTACGACATGAAGTTTACCAAGCTCTCGACACATGCTCCAAATATGGTTGTAGACATACATAACAGGATATGTATGTTTATTGAAAATCTTTCCCCATATTTGATCTATATAGGAAGGATAACTATGATGAGTAGTGTATGGATATCAACCGGTTGATTGTCCATTTGGATCAGATTTAGAAGGACAAGGTTAAGTAGAGAGAGAGAGTTATAAGAGTAAGAGGGCTAAGACTGGTAATCTTTGGTCCATTTAACCTAAGTATGATGGTGGATTCAGGCAACAGAAGCAGTAGGGTTCTAGGGGAATAACCCTTTCTTCATCCAGTGCTTTGTCACAGAATTTTAGACAACCTTAAAATTAGCAGAACATAGCAGTTCAGGAAGCTTCATAGGATAGTGTGACAAAAGAGCACACTCACCTAGTATGTGATAGGTATGGTAAGAATCATTATGGTTGTTGAATGCTTAGATAGGATGTTTACTTTGGATATGGCTAGGAAAGTCACACTCTTACAAATTTCCCTTTAAAGGGATGTTTTAGATGTGGTAAGACAAGCAACCAAGTTTGGAATTATCCCATGGATAGATAGGGATGTGGGAATGGTAAAAATCAACCTAAAGTCATAGTTGCACTAGTAACATGCCCATCCTAGCAGGGAACTTCTTCTAGTACTGGTGGTAGTTATTCTAGAACTGTTTGTATGCTTTGGTATCCATACAGGATCAGGCGCAGTCAGATAATATTATGACAGACATGTTGGAGGTTCATGGCATTGATATATATGCATTGTTTTACCTTGGATCTTCCCCTTCCTTTGTATCCCTTATGTTTCTAGATAATTTTGAGTAAATCCTAAAAATATTTCTCAGTCTTTCTATGTCTCCACACCTTTAGTGATCCTATTATAGCTTAGAGAGTTTTTCATAGTTTCCATGTGTCTATTTTATGTATTGTTATTCCAAATAATCATCATGAGTTAGATATGGTAGACTTCGATGTTATTCTAGGAATGGATTGACTTCATTTATGTTATGTTGTTGTTTACTGTGGGACTAAAGTTTTTTGTTTCCAAATTCCTGATAAGCATGTTCTTGAGTGAGGGCTAGTCTAGCTTTTCCTAAGGGTAGGTTCACTTCCTATCTGAAATCTAGAAAGATAATCTCTAAGGAGTGTATCTACCACTTATTGCGAGTTAAGGTCTCCAAGTCCACGATTCCAAATATTCAGTTTATACCATTTTTCAGAGAGTTTCTATATGCGTTTCATGAGTATTTACACAGAGTCCCTTCTAACAGAGATATAGACTTTGGTATAAACATCATTCCAAGCACTCAAATCATTTTTATTCCGTGATATAAGATGACACCAGCTGATCTTAGAGAGTTGAAAGATGAGTTAAAAGACCTCATAGAAAAGGGGTTTGTATGTCCTAGTGTATCTCCCTGGGGTGCCCTATTTTATTCATGTGGAATAAAGATGGTTCTCTCTGCATGTGTATTTATTATAGTAAGCTGAACAAAGTCACAATCAAGAATAAATACCCCATTCCAAGGATTAGTAACTTGTTTGATTAGCTTCAAGGTACTATCAAATCGCTAAAGATCGATCAACATCAACATAAGGTCAGGGAAGTAGACATTCCAATAACTGCTTTTAGAACTAGGTTTAGCTATTTTGTGTTCGAGGTCATGTCTTTTAGTTTGAATAATTCTCCTACATCTTTCATAGACCTCATGAAGAGAGTGTTCAATCCATACTTAGATTTGCTTGTGATTGTCTTTAGTAATGATATTCTGGTTTATTCTTGAAGCATAGAGGAGCATGTAGAAAACCTTACAGTTGTTGTTCAGATTATTAGAGAATGTTAGCTTTATGCTAAATTCATTAAGTGTGAGATTTGTCTCCAGTCAGTTGCTTTCCTTGGTGTATCATTTTCAATAAGGGTATTCAAGTAGATTCTTAGAAAATTAATGTCATTAGAAAATGGCCTAAACTGACTTCCCCTTTCGATATCCATAGTTTCTGGGTCTAGATGGATAATATCATAGGTTTGTTCAACTTTTTCCTAAATAAGGGTTTTCCGTCATAGTCTCTCCCTTGACCCATTTGACTCAGAAGAAAGTGAAGATTAAGTGGTCAGATATTTGTTAGAAGAGTTTTCAGGAGTTGAAAACTTGGTTGACTTTATTTTTAGTTTAGCTTTTCCATAGGCTTATTAGTGATGCTTCCAGATTTGGTTTGGGTTCTGTGTTTATAAAACATGGTAGCCTGGAATTATATGCTTATAGATAACTTAAAAGTTTATGAGAAGAACTATCCTACTCGTGATCTTGAGCTTGCAGCTGTAGTGTTTGCATTGAAGGTTTGGAGATACTACTTGTATAGAGTGCATATATATGTCTTAACTAATAATAAGAGTCTCCATGTGTTTAAGCTTCAATATCTCAATCTTTGTCAAAGAAGGTGGTTGGAGTTGCCGAAAGACTATAACATAACTGTTATGCATCATTTGGGCAAGGTCAATGTAGTGGTTGATGATATTAGTAGGTTGTCCTTGGGTAGTATGCTACATGTTGATAAGCATAAGAGAGATTTGACTAGAACGTGCATTAACTTGCACAACTTGGGGTCAGACTGATTAGGACCAAGGATAGGGGTATGATAGTGTAAAATTCTTCTAAATCATATCTGGTTTTTTTAGTGAAAAGGAAAAAAGATAGTGATCCAATCCTTGTTCAACTAAAGAGTGCAATTTAGAAACAAAAATTCTAGGTTTTCTCCCAAGGGGTACATGGTGTTCTTTGTTATCAGGATTACTTGTATGGTCTAGTAGTTGAGGGGCTATGAGAAATAAACTTGTTGGAGGCCCATAGTTCTAGGTATTATATTCATACTGGGTCTACAAAGATGTATAGATACTTGAAAGAGGTGCGAGAGTAGAGTAGTAAGAAAAAGTATATGGCTGAGTTTGTGGCAAATATCCTCACGGTCAGCAAGTCAAGGTATAAAATCAAAGACCAGCATAAGAGTTATAGAGTTTTTGTATTCCAACATGGAAGTGGGAAGTCATCAATATGTACTTCATCATCAATTTACCATTAGTCCAAAAATCATGATTTTATATGGGTGATAGTGGAACGGATGACCAAGTCAGCTCATATTTTTCTTGTTCACACTAGTTATGCAAGATCAGTATGGTAGGATCTACTTGTATCAGATTTTTATGATGCATGGAGTGCCTCTAACTATTATTCCAGACTGAGGTACTCAGTTCACATCACAATTTTAGAGATTATTATAGAGAGGTCTTGGTACCCAGGTAATTTAAGTACATCTTTTAATCACAAGAAAATGGTTAGGATGAGAGACCATTCTGATACTATAGGATATGCTGAGTGCATGTTCAATCGATTTCAAATGCAGTTGTCTTGAGCACTTACCTTTGATTGTGTTTTCTTTACAATAACTACTATCACTTTAGTATCCAGATGACCCCATTTAAGTCTTTGTATGGGGGGAGATGTAGGTCTTCGATTGTTTGGTTAGAGATATGTAAGGAAGCTAAGGTAGGGTCAGAGATTGCTCATGTTGTGATGCAAAAAGTTTAGATCATTATGAAAATGTGAATAGAAGAGATTTTGATCTTGATGAGGGTGATAAGGTATTTCTGAAGGTGTCTCTATTGAAGGGAGTCATGAGGTTTGGTAATAAAGAGAAGTTGAGTCTGCATTATATTGGGTCATAATATATTGTGAGGAGGGTAGGCAATGTTGCCTATAATTCAGATCTTCCAACAGAGATAGAAACATTTCACCCTATTTTTCATGCATCTTTTCTAAGAAAGCTAATGAGTGATCCGTCCTTGGTATTGCTGAGATATCAGCATCCGAGATAGATTTATCTATGAGGAGTTCCTTGTATAGAAACTAGACCGATAGGTTTGCAAATTGAGGAACAAAGAGGCAATATCAGTTAAGGCTCTTTGGAGGAACCAAATAATTGAGAGAGCTATGTAGGAGCAAAGGAATATATGATGCATATATACCTATACCTAATTCCTTCTAGTTCCATTTCAGATTGAGGTAATAGCCTCTCTTTCAATTTTTTTCCTTTGTCCATTCATGATCATGCAGCATGTAGTTGTAGCACTGAATGAGTCCCTATATGTGTATTCCTGTGTAATTTGATAGATTCATGTTAGTTAGATTTATTTATGGTAGTATGAATGTCAGTCAGCATATTTAGTAGTCTAATCAAAGTTGTTAGGGTATGGTAATGACTTCAGTATGTCTGCAGTCATCCTTTCAGCTTGTAGCATCTTTTCCCCTTTTACCTAATCTTAATCCTTTATTCGAAGACAAGTGATATCAAGGGGTAGATATGGCAATATCCTGTACTTGACTTAAGCACAAAAACAAGACTTAATACTGAAGAACCTAAAATTTTATTCCCAAGTAGCAACGAGTTTGGACAATGACTCACAGGGTGGCACACCAAGAAGTGTGATATCTAGTCATTGGGTGATGTTAGAAATTTTACAATTATTCTAGGTCTCCACATGTCAATCCCAAGACACGTTGAGGTACCATACCACAATCACTTTTGTATACTCGTTCTTTGCTCAACAGAAAGTTAGTTTTCAGTCCAGTTCCCACGATTCCACTTCATGAGTCATGCAGTGGCATATCACTACTTGTGGAATCCACTCATAGGGTTATGTGCAATTTAAAGTATCTAAATTCCATTCCACGACTTAGGCCACAAGTCGTGGGTTTGACTCATGGTATTTCCCCATATGTTTTTAGATCAGTTAATAAAGGACTATTTTGTAATTTTATAGACCCTTTCTACCTAATTCCATGTCATTTTGGTCTTGTTTGTTAGTATAAATTCCCCAAACATGCTATTCCATTCATTATTTACCTATTCATATCAAATATAGGGTTTATATAAAGGATCTTCTCTCCATGTTTAACCAAATTTAGGGTTGCTCCTCCATTTCAACCAAGAATTCTCCAAGGTTCAAGTATGAGGGTTATGAGCAAGGTTAGCTTTCACCCATTTTCCTAAGTTCCTTTATTATTTTGGTTCATGTAATAACATATATTTCTAGGGTGAAATCCCCAATTCATGATTTATTTTGAAATTGTATAATGTTCTTGAAAATTATTAATATTACATAGGTTCATGATATTATATCTTGGAAATGTGAAAGTTTATTTTTTGAAGTATGACTTTGCATAATTTTCTCTGGATTTGTTTAATATGGTGAATATCATGGTTATGAGTCCTTACATGAACATTTTATGCCTTTTATGGTTTTAGCCAATTATGCTATGATAAATTTTTAGGTTCATCTGTTAGTCAACCGTAAGGTCAGATGCAAGATTTATAAATGTTTTCAGATTTAATGAATTATAATCTAATGGTTTTATCTTTCTAAACTTAAGCCATGTATATAGTCAGCTTAAATCTTAAAGGAAGCTTAGTGTTCTGAACTACTGGACTAGTATGTATGAGCATATTAATAAAGTAAGAAGTATGATGGAGACAATAATAAGTTCATGAGTCCTATGTGGCTAAGTCAGTCCATGGTAAGTTTTTTGGAGTAGTATTATCATCGAGAGGATTCTTGTGACATAACTCTTATTCCATAACTAACGTAGACAACGCAGGAAGTTCATAGCCTAATGAAACATATTGATATGTCATGACTCAATGTGGCATTTCCATTTTATTTCTTAGTGTATCCACTAGGAGTTAGTTATTTACCCTTACCCTGTAAAGGTTTTGGACTCCACTGGTCATAGGAATATATGTTAGACTCGTCGCCACACGCACGGAGTATGCCAATTATAGAACTTCCCAGAGTTAGTTAATATCAGTCTAAAATGATGAGTGTTTGAAAGAAAGTTTTTAACTAAAGTTTGCATTTATTTGGTTAAAACTATTAATTCTAAATATTTTACTTGAGTTTATGTATTAATCTAAAAATTGAAGTTGTTAACTAATATTGGTTAAACTTGCATGTTAATATTTATTTCAGTCTAGTCTTGGAGTTTGATGTTGATAGTACTTGTTCCTGAATTGCATAGCCATTAGATATTTTACTACTTATATATCACCTGTTATTGTTACCTCCTATGTAATCAGTAACTTCTATGTACTGTCTGCATTCTCTATACGACAGGTTTTAGCATATATAGATCCTTCAAAATTGTCCAAACTCTAGTGGTTGATTAGATCTGCATTCTAAGATCTAAAAGATTTGGTAATTCCTCATTTCATTTCATTTGGGGTCCCAGATGTTAGAGATTTTTATTCTTTTGATTTGAGTAGACACAATACTTTAGTTTTTTCCCTTTATTTCTTGCTAGGAGACTATATGGTAAACCTTGTGCTAACACTCCAATATTTACTGGATAGAGGCTTTTAGACAACAGTGTATCAGTTTCCACATTGATAATTTCCTTACTCATGTATTATTTACTTTTATTGATATGAGATGGACCATTACCTTCCTTTATATTATTTGATATTTATTCCATTGATGTGAGTAAGTATAGATATGCATGAACCAAGGCTACCTAGTAGCTAAAGATGTCGTGTCGTGCCCAGGGAGACTAACTTTGAGGTATAATGATCATAGGCAGTTTTACCTGCCGGAAAGCCACTTAACTCGTATTTATTAACCTTATTTTGAGAATCATTGTATAGTATGTGATGGTTTTGTGGTGAATATGTGGAAATAACTCTAACCAATGTGATTAGCAGGTTTTTCAGGATACTATGGAAATATGAAAAAAAACTAGCGAAGAAAAGGAAAACCAAGAAGTAAAGAAGAAATTCTAGAAAAAATGCACTGATCACGATAGGGATCCCGTCGTGATCCAGTTTGACGTACAGCGGCTGGGCTTGTTTTAATTGGGCTTATTAAGGGAAAATTAATCTTTTTACCAACGAGGGCAGAAACCCTTAAGAGGCATTTTTAGAGGCATAATGTAGAAAAGGGGGGAGTTATGGACAACAACAGGGATTGACTTGAGGAGGCTATCACCAAGGAAGGAGGGAAACCCTAGAAAGAAAATATCACTATTGCACCAAGGTTGAAAAATAATCATACAATTTACTTACGGTATTTATTAAATATGAACTCTATATTTATTATATATTGTATGGGCTAAAAACCCTAATTCTAGGGCTTGTGGTTCACACATCATTTATGGATCATAATTAACGTAACGTATTTTATTTCGGTTAATCGATTGTTCTTCTATTTTATTATAATTATGTTTCTAATTGCTGGACACTTTTAGAAGCAATCTTGTGCTTGCTATGTTATTGAGTCCGGTAACCATGTGAGTAAACAGGAATAGAAGGA
Organism: Withania somnifera; assembly: GCA_039654485.1. Lineage (NCBI taxonomy): Eukaryota > Viridiplantae > Streptophyta > Magnoliopsida > Solanales > Solanaceae > Withania > Withania somnifera. The sequence goes on from JBDJHY010151257.1 coordinate 12,536, forward strand.
GTGCATTTGTTTCCAACCTTAATCCTAGGAAAGTAAGATAACTAGCTTAATCAAGACATAATCGTATACTTAGTTGCTTCGCTTAGGTACCTTAGGGAAGATAGCTTAATGTTGTTATGATAAGCAAACAACACTATAATCCGGCGTAGTTGTTACTTGATTAGTTAGGTGGCTAACGGACAATCAATCCTTAGTCATAATATTAACCCCTAACTCAACAATTGACAGACAAATACCTTTACTTAAGGAAAGTTCTTGCATGTGTGTGTGAGTAATGCCCTAGCCCTAGAATCGTTCTAAATCTTGCATTCATCTACTTGTATTGTTATATACTTATCT
>JBDJHY010151267.1:0-12874 GCA_039654485.1 Withania somnifera
TAAACCTTCATAAAAGGAACCCAATCACAAAACTGGATTCCAACCTCATAAACTAAAAATCTGTTCCAATCACCAAAAATTACAGCAAACCATAGCCATATCCATTTACAAGGATCAAGCCTTCACGGTTGCATCAACTGACTAAGACCAAAAATGAATCATGAAACTGGGCATACAAAATCCTCTTGCCTCCTGATCGAACTCGCCACAAAAATCACAATAGAAAAAGTTCTTCTTGCCGCGTCGTTCTTTCTCTCACATAATTTCGCCCACCCCTTTCATTTTCGTACCGGAGGAAATAGACAAAGGATAGAGATTCAACACCCAATCCAAGAAAAATGACCATTTTCCGCTAAAGACAACATGAAAAGCACCTATATTATAACCACAACCTTGGATTTTTAGAGAATCCCGCTCCTGTGTCATAGGACTTATAGCTCGGCAGTCCACCGACACCTACTAGAAAAGATACACGTCTATGGGCCCAAAGACCAAACTTGATAGATATTTGGAAAATTTTCAAAACACACATGGAATGGAAACTGAGTCCAATTCCAGCACTCCATAGATGGTATCCTTATGTAATTTATATTTCGAACTCAAGGAATCGATTAAAAGATGATTCGTAACCGTATAAGCCGAGTAAGGCCTAAAAAAGCTATAATTACAAAGGGCTTTAACTCGTAAAACTACCAGGAAGCCAATCTATCAGTCCCAGCAATTCAAAAACGACTTGGGGAAGTTACCAAAATTCTCTAAAGGCATATGAATCCCAAGAATCATGAAAATGGCCCCGAGGGCCATTTTAAGAAATATGGACCTAAATGACAATGTTTGAAAAAATAGCCATTTCTACTGATTTCGGGTTAAAATGTTGAATCGAACCTATGCTTTTAAAAATGTATATACATATGTGTAGTATATACTACATTTATATTTTTCATAATTTTTAAATAAGACCTTTTTCTTATCAATTTCAAAAACACTCGAATTTACCAAAATAGTCATTTTATCAATTTCTAAATGGGGCTTTTTGAAAATAGGATCAATTCGTATATGAAAATAATACATACACTTGTACATCACACAAATATATATTTTCTAGTAAGTAATTAGGACTTAATTTTAAAATCTGGCGGTCCTAGATCTTGAAAAAATTAGCCTATATGAATCATTTAGGGTTAAAAGCTCAAAAATTAATCAAATGAGGGAGGGTAAAAATTGGGTGGCAACAACTTCCCCTTTGTTTAACTAGGATCGTCAGGAGATCATGGATAATGGAAATTTGACAAATCCAATTTTTAACGGACCATGAAATTCATTCGGGAAGAATGGATTTGGTACGGGCTTTGAGGATTTATGGCTAAAAGTTGGGGTTAAGTTGCCTACATATCCCAGGTTACATGGGAATTTAAGCCACTTGTAGGTCATTCACCTTGATCTTCAGCACAACTACAAAGGTTAATCAAACTTTACTATTTCAAACTATAGTAAGATCAAAAAGCTGGGGTAGTGAGGTTTACAGAATTAAAGTACAACCAAATTTTCCACACGGATCCCAGCCTACATATCCCATAACTAGGGAAATTAGGTTGATTGTAGTTTGATTCAATCTCTAGGAAAGGTGATCTTTTATGCTAAGACTTCCTTTGGGATTCAGGATGAGCAACGAATGAATGTGTAAGGAAAAGAGGGTACTAATCTACTCAACCTTAATGTGGGATCCTTCATACCCATAAAAAAATCTTTCCTAAACATAATTTCTAAGCTCTTGGTATATCGTCACTAGGATATTGAAATATGAAGACCTAGCTTCCAAGATACATGTCTTCTAACAGGGGTGTGGTTTGATTCTAGTAGAAGATTAAATCTCAAATTGCGTCCAAAGAGTCTAACATTCCACTTTAAATCCCAATTTCTGCTAAGAAATAGGTCCACATTGTGATGCGTCCATTTTGGAGCAGTCCGCACCTATGGCTTTATTTTCGAGATTTTCATCCTCATGGATGCTCTCAACAAGGTTGACACAAGCTTTATTAGTAGTAAAGCTATTCAAGGTAGAGAGAAAATGTTTCTTATAGTATTTGTAGATGTCTCTTTCTTCTGGTTCACCACAGGTTGTGTATGACTTAGTTATGAGATTTTCATTATGGCTCTTAGGACATTTGTAGAAGTCTTGCTATTGTCGTAATGCTTCCAATCATCTGCATACTTTGACTCAGCGTGGAGATGGATGGATATTACTAACCAAAGTCTTGCATGTGCTTTCGAGTTAACCTTGTGTACCATCCTTCCTTGGATATGATAACAATTTATAGATCATTATCGATTCATTTTGGGTGATTGCACACATCGTCGTTGTGTATTACATATAACCATTAATTTTTTGGGTACTCTAGCACATAATCAAACTTAGGATATCTTGTAACTCATAGATAATCTTTGGGATACAAGATTCCTTCAATTCAAGGGAGTCTGACATAGGGACTTGAGATCTATCAAAGAATATAAAGGAGTCCAGCGAAGGGACTTGAGATACATTGAATAATGTAGAGGATTTTTTCATAGGGATTTGAGATACATTGAACAATGTAAAGGAGTATGTCATAGGGAGTTGAGATACACTACACAATGTAAATGAGTTTGTCATAGGGAGTTGAGATGGACCTCGCGATGGAGCGACTAAAATCATGATGCTTAATGTATGTATATGTTGCCTTTATTGTATCTTCAAGCATCCTTTGTTTTTTTAGATTACAAACTGAATTATAGAAGCCCTTCGAGCTACAAGCCTTCAAGTCTTAACCTAGCATATTATTTGACATCGAATAAAATGACGGATGCCAACCCTTGAGCGAATCTTGCACCTCAACTATGTTGGACACAACTGCACCTTATAAGCATTCTTAAGTTGTTGGTTTTTGAAAGGATTTGGCAAATTATCTGACGTTGGATACAACTACTGCTTATAGGCATTTTCAAATTTTCAGCACTTGGATAATCTTTCACATAATCCAACTTTGGATGCAACTGCGGCTTACAAAAATAGTTTTTTGCATATAATCATATCTCACACATCACTACGGATTATAGACAATCTTTTAAGCTTGGTAATTTGAGGTTTCCATCACATTATCCGATTCATTAATTGTTGAGACTTTTAGATATCTTTCCAAACTGCCGACTTAGTTGTCCCACACATTGTTGTGTCTCAAAAACTATTATGACTTATAGAAAAATTATTGAGTCAGCAAATCTTGGACATCTTGCAATTCCTCCGGTCTTAGAAACCGTTGAAACTTGCAAATCTTTTTTTGCTTGCAGTTCTTAGCCATTTCGGCACTTCATTGAAATTGAAACCACTCATAAGGGTATATTTTAGACATCAATCCATCTTATTCTTGTAGAAAGCACTTAATTCTTTTTCCTGGAGATGTAATGCTGATAATTCTTTTAGTGGAATGTTAATATTTCCCTTATGGAATACTAATAATGCCTCTCATGGAATATTGATGATACATCTCACGAAATGCTAATGATGCCCCTTATAGAATATTAATGACGCATCTCATGAATGCTAATGATGCCCCTCAAGGAATGTTGATGATGAAGGTTACTAGCGAAGTATCCTTATGTCAATTGTGCACTGCTCATCCATCAATTTGATGCAACTTGTTGATATCCCCTGGATGTCTCAAACATGGATATTTTAAATTGGCGACCTGTATATCATTTGAATTGAGATTTCTTATGGATTCTTCAATCAGGTGTTTCATGCAGTTGATTTTGTTCTTTCCTCTTAGCAATCTCAAAAATGATCCATCTAAATTATTTAAAATAAAAGGCTAAAAAAATTAATAATATTGGGGAGGGTAAAACTTAGGCGTCAACAACTACCCCTCCATTTACCTAGGATTGATGAAGAAGATCCTAAGAAAAGAAAATTTGAAAATTCCAATTATTGGTAGACCACGAGATTTGTTTTAGAAGGAAGAGCTCTAGTGTGGACTTTGAGGAGTTATGGTCGAACTCTGAGGTCGAGTTCCATACATATCCCAGTTTAAATGGAATTTTAGGCTACTTATAGGTCAGAAAGCTTGATTTTAAGCACGATTTCAAAAGTCTACCAAATATCTCTGATTTCAAATTATGGTGAGATTGGAAATCTGGGAAGAGAGAATGCAGGCGAATTTAGCATGTAGCCGAGTTTACGCGGGGAGTTTTCCCTAGCCTACATATGCCACATCCTGGGGAATTTGTAGATCGAATCAATTAGAAGAAAATGCAATCCTTTATGCTAATAGTACCTTTGGCTTCGGGATAAGCGACGAATGATTAAGTAAGGGAAAGAGGCGTATAACTTCTTAGACATGAATGTGTGATCCTTCACACCCATAAAAAGAGTTACCTGGCCTAGTTTCCAAACTCTTTGGTGTATCATCACCCAGAATTGAAAGAAGTAGACCTTGCATCTAGGAAGACCCAAAGAATTATCCTAGATGTTGAGACTTGATAGTATGTCATGACCCGATTTCTCAGGTCATGATGGCACCTAAATTCACCGTAGAAGAACCACCCAGACAACAAAATGCGCATGAATAATATCTGGTGCGAGAGATATAATATAAATAAGGAACTCATATACGCAGAAGTCTAATACAGTCATAATAAAACCCCAAAACCAGATATCCAGTACATGAGCCACAAAACTAGAGTAAAATGTCTGAAATAAAATACATACTTTGTCTCGAATCCAACAATAGAAGGAAATAACAGAAAGGTAAAACAGTAGTTCCGTACACCATAAGCGGGCATCTACACAGAAACTAAAAGAAAAACCTAAAATAGAACCAACGATGAACACATGTACTAGGATATGCACCAAAAGATGCAAAAGTGTAGTATGAGTACCAAAAGCAATAGGTACCCAATAGGCTAGGCTGACCTGGCTCATATAAGAAATAAAATCAATAAATAGAAGATAATGAAGGAATGAACCACATATATCAAAATATGAGTGTATCAAGTAATGTTTCACAGATAAATGAGGTAATCAAGGAACAGGTAATGAAACTAGCTAACAACGATAACAGAAGCACTCAGATAATGAGGAGAAGACATACTTGAATCCTTGAAACATATAATGAGAAAAAGAACAAAAAAGAACACTATCAATGTAGATAAAGAATAAAATCAGCAAATATAAACTTGTTGGCACCCATACTACAAGAAGGTACAAATAAGTAAGGCTCACCCACTGTTATCTCATACAACCAGAAGGTGCAAACAAGAAAAAAAATGATGAAATTAGAAAACATGACTGCAAATGGTAATGGTAGCACATGTAAAATATAACTGAGTCTGTACAAATATCGAAATTCACCAAATTTATATGAAAACAATCTCAACAGACTCTTAGGCTTCTCCAAGTCTGGAATAACACAATCTCGATAGATGTTTGGGTTTCCCCAATTCTAGAATAGTAAAATATCAATCCCGACAGAACATGGTCTTCCCCAAGTCCAGAGTAATACAATCTTAATCTTGACAGATGCATGGGCTTCCCCAAGTATAAAGTAAAACTATCCCAAACTCGATGGATCTATGGGATTCCCTAAGTCTATAGTAGTACAATCCTAATCTCAATGGATGCATGGGCTTCCCTAAGTCTAAAGTAATATAATCCCAATCTCGACGGATATATGGGCTTTCCCAAGTGAGTAATACAATCTCAATATCGACAGATGAATGGGCTTCCCCAAGTCTTAAGTATTACAATATCAATCTCGATGGATGCTTGGTCTTCCCAAGTCTAGAGAAATACAATCTCAATCTCAATGGCTGCATGGGCTTCCCAAATTCTAGAGTAATACAATCTCAATCTCGACCGATGCATAGGCTTCCATAAGTATGAAATAATGTAATATCAATATCAACGGATGCATAGGCTTCCTCAAGTCCGAAACTAGCATAAGTCATCAATGCATGTGCTCGTCTTCACCAAATCAAAAACTCAACATCCATACCCGGGCTTCACCGGACAAAAAGAAGTAATTGTTAATACTCAACATCCGTCATCAAGCTAAAGCTATAAGTGATACAAAGGTCATATACCCAACACTATATATAGTTCTTGGACTAAAATAATAGAAAAAATGGTATCAGACTCCCAAGCGATAGTTGGGTCTGAGAATAATTTAAGAAAACCAGAAAATACCTTATTTAGTAAATAAAAGGCTTAAAATCAGTTTCATTTCATAAATAGCCGGAATATCAAAATATTTATGCTTATCTTTCATTATCAAAATTTTGAAGTAATACAAGTTATCAATATATGAAAATGGGCCCTTAAGGCCAATTAATATTTTAAAAGAGGCTCAACAAAGCCATGCAAGGTTTCAAAATCATTAATATCGGGCTCTCTATCCATAAATGGTAAAAATCAATGCATAAAATCTTAGTAACATGATGATGAAATACATGAATGATATGAGCAACATCATGATCAGGGACCACAGAACATCCTGCCGCCCTACACAAGCTCGTAATCACTACAATAGGTATAGCCAGCCAAATCGATGTCTGGGACTCATAGCCTTTCACAATAATCCCACCATCTATGTTCCAGAGTAAGTGCAGAACACTCAAGTCCAAAGGGTAATTTATGATCAAATACAACATCAATACGTAATTAATAACCGTACTAAGAAGTGGATAGGGTCACGGATACCAACCTAGAATTCTTAACCCAAGATGTTAAATAGTACTATTATTTCTTATCGAAGTCAATTCTAAGATTGTAAGCCATAGTATACCAGTCCTTCAAAGACAAGCTTGCAGATACTGTGTAGAGGATACTCGGATGGCTCCAAATCTCCCAAAAATATGCAAACAATATCCAACAATCACGCTACTAGAAAAATAATAATCTATACATTAATACGATCCAAGTGATACCTATAAAGCTATAAAAGTCGGTTTTAAAATATGGGTCAAAATGGGCTTATGAGCCTACAAACTCAAAATTCTGAAAAAAAAAAGTATAAAAATATTTCCCACATCGTAGGGAACTTATAACAAAAATTTAAAGTTAAAAATATTAAGAAAAGGTCTTGAAATCATGAAATAAAGGGAAGAAATGAGTAGGAGAATTTGGGGATATTATGGACCAAGAAATTAAAGTTAAAACTTACAATTTAGTGGATGAAAATATGATTGGAGATGTTTATTGATGTTTCCCAGCTCAATGTTGAAGACCCAAGAGGTTGTAAGATCAATAATGGGGTTTTAGGTTGAAGAAGAAGAGAAAAGTGAGAAAAATATCAGACTTTGGGTTTATATACTGCCAGGTAAAAAGTGTTATACGATCGCGGCATTGTTCAATATGAATACGAAGAGTCAGGAAAAAGAGGCATTGTGATCACCTGATAAGAGTAGTGACCATGAATAAGAAAGAGACATGGCATTGCGATCACGCCGCTAGCTCCGTAAACGCGAAGAGCAACTAGGAGGTCAACGACTAGTCAAAGCCACTATGATTGAGATGAACAAGTGGTGATCGCAAACTACATGTCGTGATCGCGAAGGGCTTGGAATTAAACACCACTAATAGTGACCAGGGGCCTGCAATTACGATTAGTGAATTTACACTAGTTGGCAGCAATAATTTTAGCTCGGTATTTGGAAATTCGGACGATGATTCGGGATGTGTTCGGGACTCGATGAACACAAATAAAATATGTAAATTTCATAAATGTTGATAAAGTCATCCCTCGGCCTAAATTACATAAATTCCAATCGAGTGCTCAAATGAGTTCAGCTCACCTGGGGATCGAACAATACTTCACCTAACCCAAGCTCGACATTCCAGAGCTAATTGAGCATTAGGACCTCCAATCCGAGTCTCTAATAATAAAATGACCATCCAAGCTCCACTTATGAACCATAAAGCTCAAAGAACATGCAAAACTAGATATACTCACAACGGAAGCTTCCAAACACTAACCAAGAGTCCTTATAGACCAAAATCCACATTTTGGAACTAATGGAACTGTCGAAATTCAATTTACAGTTTGTTTTAAAGGAATATGGAATGAAGTCAACATATGAAAACTTATAGCTTCAAAATAGGGAAAAGGACATAACGGCCACATGAACGAACCAAGAACCAAACCACCTATTCTAATAAGGCATAAATGGTTTAGGGCCTCTACAAGAAAGATCTAAGACAACAAGGAAATGCCAAAAACACAAAAATGACTGTAAGGGTCATTACAACATCCACTACTAGAAAGTCTTTTGCCCCTGTAAGTCAAAATAGTAAGGGAAAACAAAGCATCGAACTACGATACAAGGAAACACAGAACACATAAAAAACTACTCAGACAAACAAAGGCTTCCCAAATTGAAGAAACCCATCCACGACACTTCAACTGCTAGAAATTCAAAAATCACCAATTTCCAAACAACTCCCAATTGAAACAATCACCGACCTTTAAAAATACAAAATATGCCAACTAGGCTAGATGAATTCATCTCGAACTACTCCACACATAACCGAAATAATCCTACGTTGCCAACTAAAGGAAAACGAGATGAATCTCATATAATATCAAAAAAAGCACAACACCAAAAATCACTAAATAACTCACTACTAATGGCCTAAATCCAAATCCATCACATAATCCAAAATAAGAAGTCCACAAATGTTCATAACCCAACCTCAATCTATAGAAAAGCCTCAAAACTCATGCATAACTACAAATCTAGTGTTTGATGCAAAAAAACACCAAAATTACAAAAAATCAGCCCAACTCACAAAGTAAAGTTGAATCACTCACCCATAATAACAGGAACCAAACCAATAAAATCAAACAAACCAACTCAACTAGTCAAATAACCACAAAAACAATCAACCCATCAACAAACCGATAACACCCAAATAACTTATCCTCGAACAAAAATAGCAATCTTGCTACATGGACTAAAATAATTTGACCTCAATGGGAGAACTTACAATGAATCCTAATACACATCAAAACAAATCCTCACATAAATGGAACAAGAAAAATAACAATCTTCTGTCATCGCTCAAGTATAGGCCTTCCTAGTCAACTCTACTTATGACCCGTGGGAATTTCCCACTAGTTATACAATAGGCTATCAAAGGGAGTCCATCATTATTCACCTTAGTTCCCAATACACGAATCCATTTGCAAGAGAAACAGTACATCCGACCCAACTAAATAATAGGTTCGTGGATAAGGTTTTAAGAAAGATGGATAAGGTAGAAAGACCCATATGTTAACCCATATCCAGCACGGATCCAAACAAAAAGACCTAGACAATATGAACACGAAGGATGAAGCATCAACACACAAGAACAATCCAAAACCAATAGGACTTCCAATATTAATTCAATTACCTCACACCAAAGATGCCACAAATACCAATCATAAACTGGATGGGCTAATATTTGAATCAAAGAAACAACATAATGCAACTCAAGGCATAGCCGAATTACCCAACTTTTATTCAATATGTGAAGTACAATACATAGCTAAAGTAGTCAAGAAAGAGACCATTTGGATAAAAGAAACCCACCCACCCTAAAGCTAACAAAACCAGGCCATTAAGTATGCTAACTCGTGGACCTTAAAGGAGAAGTGAAACCACAACATTACACCTAAAAATACTAGTCACACTCCCACCGTGTTACTCTGATGAACCAAAACAAGGGATGTAGAAGGACTCCGCTCAACATCTAAAATTTACTCAAACACAAATCGGATATACTAATCCATATTTAGGAAAATTGATGGGGCTAGCTCAAACTGACAACCATATCATTGTCAACCATATGATGGTTGACTCAAATCCATGAGAACATCAATATACTGGAAAGCAAATGCAATGAAAGTCAAATGGAAAGGAGAGATGGCTATGGGATCAAATGCTAATATCAATCTCAATAACCTACAAAAAATGCTCTTTCTCAACGAGGTAGGCCATAAAAACACCACTACAAGTCAAAAACACCAAAAACAAACAAGGAATGAGGCATCAAAGCTAATTTTAGAAAGAAAATCTAATGGAGACAACAATATCACAGAACTAATATCCTATCCCAACAAGTCCCAAAAGGTGCATAGCTAAATAAGCCCAGTATGCAACCAAAAACATACTAATAAAAACTCAAGGCACGAAACTGACGCAATAGTCTAGGAATGTACAAAAGACAGGTAGCCCAACTATGTCCATAATAACTGTGATTAACCCATCTATCAAGCATATCACTGCCTATAAATCAATCTCCTCAATAACTAACCCCATAGGATCTAACAACACAATCCATAACTATGAAATCAAGTATTGGAGTAGCAATAATTAATAGGCCTAACAACTGCTCAAAAGTTAACTCATCATAGAGCAAACAAATAATGGGAAAAAATAGAGGAGCACATAAGTATCAAAGACAAATACGGACACATAAAGTCTAACCTCAACAAATAGAGGAAAATAAATATAGATATGGGAACTAAATATCAAAGACAAATAAAACAAGGGTTGGCTATTTAGGACTACAGACATCAAACTTGGGATTGCAATAACTGAGGTTATAGGTGAACTCTGACCTAAACAAGCTGATGAGTGCACCACTTTATGCTAAGGGCAATCTACAAAAATATGACCATAAACCCCACACTTAAAGCAAGACAAACCCCAAGAAATATCTAAAGTGATGTATGGATAACCATACTCCAAACACAAACCTAGTTGCTAATATTGATGGGGATCCCTTTCAAAACTAGAATGATCACCCAGACCTAAAGTCCTAAAAAAACTACCACTAACAGTCTGACCCATAATATGACCATTGGTCTTACCATGCTAAGCACTATCTCTAACTAGTAATAATACTGACTCAATAGAACTCTGAATTGGATGAACTGGTGATCGAACTATTGATAGGACAATAACCGCCAGAGGAAAATCTCTGGCCAAGAGGCCCTTAGCATCATAAATAATCACTGGCCCACTGGTCTTACTCGATGACAGGAACCAACAGAACTATATAGGTCATCATGACCTAAACCCCTAGAAAAACATAATAACTGTAGTTCGACTTGAACTCTATCCATCCAAACAATACTGAATCCTATATGAAGTCAGTGAAAAGGTATGAACTTGCTGAATAGGTTGGCCCCTAGGTCCTAATACATCATCACCAAAACCATCCATAATATAGGGCCCCTACCCACTACCTCTATAAGCCTCTTAACATAGTCGCTCAATCATCCCCGTACGGCCATCAACCTATGTAAAGGAATGGCTCGTAGCCTACATGGAGAGGAAAATTCAATCTATTAGAAAACTCTAGGTACTCTCATACTCAGAAGGAAAAGTCGTAGAGGTATGCCCTACTAACTCATGGAATCTTGCCTCATATTCAGCCAAGGACAGTGAACCCTTTTTTAGATAGAGAAACCTAAGAAGTACTCCCAACAACGGGTGAAACCCATATCTGTGTTATACATCTCACTGATCTCAACAACCCAATAAGTACCTTATGAAGGACTTGCATAGAAACAAACCTTGTTGGTACCGTATCAGGTGTAACATAAGTTGATCTCTGACACTAGGTGGTTCCTGAACTAGAATAGGCTTGGGCTAAACCACAAGCTCTAACTAGTGTAGCAGTTTGAAAGATGTCAAAACCCAAGCACGTCCTATCTAGCATAGCTCCTAAATGAATCTATAAATGATAGTGTGGAAGGCCTCCCATCTCTGGGTTCTACCGAAGATCTAGGTGACACATCAACGAAAGAGTGAATAAGAACAACGTAGATTTCAAGAGACCAACAAGGATGCACTCTTTATATAAAAGTAAAAAAGAGATGAATTTCATAAAGATTTCATTGTAGCCTATTGAAGATAGGATACGGATATCATCGTTCCTGATCCGCAAGACTCTACTAGACATTGGCTTATGTATTTAGGATACCAAAGAACCTAGAAGTCAAATACCAATTTTTCATGACCCGATTTCTCAGGTCATGAGGACACCTACATTCCGTCGTAAGAGAACCATCCAAATAATGAATAGAGCATGAATAACAACTAGTGCGCACTATAAGAAAAATAGCCTTTAGTGACAAACGATTCTGGTCATAAAAGTCAAATTTTGGTCACTAAATGGCTTTAGTGACCAAAAAAAAATTGCTCACTAATGCTCGGTCACTAAAGGTACTTAGTGACCAATTTGATAATACGGTCACTAAAAGATCAAAATTAGTGCCCAAAACGTTTGGTCACGAATTAGTGACCAAGAAATTCTTCACTAAAGGGCTGAATTTTCGATCACCAAAAAGTCGCGTTCGGTCACTAAAGGTTCAAAATTAGTGACCATATTTAGTGACCAAATATAGTCATCACCAATAAAGGCTCGGTCAATGCTTTTAATGACTATATTTAGTGACCGAATTGGTAGTCACCAAAATTAGTTTAATTTATCTAATTAGTGACTACGTTTAGTGACCAAAAGGCTAGTCACTAATCTATAACTATTAACTATTTTTGGACCACAATTAGTGACTAAAAATCAGTCAACAAAAAGTTTTAGTAACCAAAATTGTAATCAATAAAAACAGATACAAACTGTTGTGACTAATTTTTTTGACTAAAAATGTGGTCAATAAAACCTAAATGCAATGACAAATATTTCAACAGATTCTAAAGTACTAAAATTCAAACTAAATGTATCAAAAAAATACATAATTTCTCATTCAATAAAAATTTACACGCTACCTAACAATCACCATAATGTCAACAAAACCACAAAAAAGTAATGACCCTCATGGTCATTTATGATAAA
>JBDJHY010151296.1:0-12873 GCA_039654485.1 Withania somnifera
ACTACAGGGTTTGGTTCTCCTACTGGGTGGATAGTAGGTGCCATCATGACTCCGAGAAGTCGGGTCGTGACATGGGTGCTCTTCCATATTTCTCGAATGACCCAACTCATAATCAGTCTAACGATACCTTAGTTTCTCGATCCTCAACAAGTGTTATAACTTAGTTCAAAAACAACACATAGCTAGGTAGCTAATAAGAGTAGCATAAGTGATAATTTTAAAAATGTCATATCTGTTTGAGAAAATAACTCTGTACCCTCAAATGGTCACAGAAAATATATATATATATATATATAAAGGTACAAATCATTTTAGGTATATTTAATAATTTTTTAAATTTATTATTCAATTAAGCCATTCCTCATATCAAGCTAGTCTCAACTCTATCGGCGAACCATTTTCTCATTGAATAAAAGTTACAAAATAAATCAGATTGATAAAAGTACCAACTCTATAGAAGTAATCAATGCATGCTCGCAGACAAGACAATCTAACATGTAAATAATTAATATCTCACAAGAACACTCAATTCCTGTAGCACCAGTCTCGATGATGTAAAAAAATATCTAGGTTATCCAATGGCCACTAGCTAAGAACACAGGCCACACAATACATGCAACTCTTCTCTACTTCCCACTCACCAACAATACGAGTACCAACACAACCCAAACAACGGGTAACAGTCTTGAGAAGGTTAAACAATAATAAAACAACCTTAAAGAGGGATGCCTAATCCATGAGATATAATATCATGCTCAACGGTGCAGGTCAACCAACACTACAGTCACAACTCAAACATAAAGGAAACACATGGTGAAAACAAGGGGATAACAACATCCAGATATCAAAAGACATCCCGTAGGACACTAGGTAATCCAATACAAGGCCTAGAAAGAATAATGGACTAATAAAGTAAAACCAAAATGGTAAAAGGGTGAACAAACCTATGTCCTAACCCCACATGCTAGTCGGTTACACCATTCATTCCATATGCACATTCAATCTAAGATAAAGGAAGCCGTAGCTTAACTGATCGTTATAGAAAGCTCAAATACAGCTCCAACCACTCAAATTTTGTCCCAAAATATCTCGACACTATCAAAATAAGATTTTATGCCTCAAGATGAGTAAAACGAGACCCATATTACTATATAAAAGCTCGGGGTCAAATTTTGGGCTAAAAATAGGCTTATGGTCTTGGTAGAAAAAAAAATAGAATAAAAATTATCAATGTGTAGATCTCAGATCAAGGAATACGTGGTTTAAAATTTGGGATAAATTCGATAAAAGATGAGTAAGATATGAGCCCAGAATGTTAAGAGATGAAAACTTTTTCAACAATGATTATGCTAAAAACATGCATAAATTACCTAAATAATTTATGGATAAATTATTCCATAGTATTCACCAAGCTTCAAGGAGAAAGTAGCACTTTAAATCACCAAAAAAGGAGCTTTGCAGGGGTTTTAATGGAGTTTTGAAGTTGGAATCCATGGCTGAAAATTCGAGGGAAGGAGGGGCATTTAAAGAACAAGATAGGTCGCACTTGTGGACAAAGATTCACTGGTGCAAGGTCGGACCTGCATCCTATAGTTCGCTGGTGTGAGGTTTCACCTACGGCCCTAAAGATCGCACCTGCGAACCCCCTGCAACAACGACATTTGTTTTTTGAAAGGCCTAGAGAATACATCCAGAGTCCAATGAACACAAAACACATATAGAATCTTCATGTAAGAGATATTCCATATCGAACAAAATCAACAAAAATGGCCATTAGATATTGTTTAAATAAGAATATATATGAAACCAAGAGGACCAAAGAGATCTTAAGAAAGCTCAACTCCAACTGAACCTCTGAAATGATCCTAATCACCCTGAGAAGCATACCAATAACTCTACCATCCTATATTGGAAATTCCGAAGCTGATAGAAGTTTCATAACTCCAATACGATGCTCTTATCTTTGAAAGTTGACCAAAGTTAAACTTTTAACTCCAAATGAACTGAATTTCCAAAAACCATCTCAAAACACAAACAAAAACCCTTGGACTTGGACCAAAGGTCCTACTAGACCAAAATCCATATTTCAGATCTAGTGAAACTATTGAAATTCAATAATGAGCTTGTTTTCTAATAAATCACTCTCTTGTTCTACTATTCTGAAGTTAAAACTTCAAAAGAGAGAAACAGAGACAACGAGCAATAGAACTACCAGGGAAGCAAACTACTGGTCCTAGCAAGTCATAAATGACCTTGGGTAGCTACTAGAAAGCTCTAAATTCTTAAGTCATGCAATGACGCGATAATGGACCAATAGGGTCATTACATGACCAAGCGAGTCATTATATGTCATTCCTTCAAAGAGTGCATCCATGGGAGATTGGTCGAGTCCTACTTCACTAACTAAGTTTTGGAGTTTTTAGGGTTTATTCAGGCATCATAGGAGGTTTGTGGAATTTTTCTCTTTAATTGAGACTCGATTAACTCAAAAAAATGTTTTTAATGGTCAGATGAGTGTGAGAGAGCTTTTAGAAGCTTAAATCTTTGTTCAATTTTGATCTTAGTTTGACCTTGTTGGTTTATGGTGAGGGATTCACCATTTATTATGATGCTTCTAAAGTGGTTTTGGGTGGAGTGTTGATGTAGAAAGCAAAGATTGTAGCCTATGCTTCGAGGCAGTTGAAGGTGCATGAGAAGAATTATCCTACCCACAATTTTGAGTTAGATAATGCGGTGGTTATTGTGTTGAAGTTATGGAGAAATTATTTCTATTGAGTGCATTGTTAGGTGTTCACCAATCATAGGTCTTTGGTATATTTTCCACAAAAGGTTCTTAATTTGATACAATGTCGATGGTTAAAGTCATTTGAAGATTATGAAAACGGTGTATCATCCAAGAAATACCAATATAACAGTGGATGCCCTTAATAGAAAGACATCAAATATGGGTTGTTTGGATTTTATTTTATTTGAGGAGTGGCCTTTGGCTAGAGATGTTTAGAGTCTAGCTAATAGTTTGGTGAGGTTACGGATTTGTAAGGATGGTAGAGTTCTAGCTTGATTGGAGGACCGATCTTATTTCATGGAATAGATTCATGAGACTTAGTATGAGAGTTTTAGGACTAGTTATTAAAAAATGCTGTGAGATATGAGACATACCATATCTCTTATATGGTATGTCAATTATAGAAACTCCTATTGTTTTTCAGGGTCAATATTTGAAAAAAGCTTTAACATGGTGTTGATTGCTTTGTTAAAAATACTGAGTTTTGAGATATTTTCTGAGTTTTGCTAATACTCTTGAAAGGTAAAGTTTCTTTGAATAAATTATTACTGTTGGATAATATTGCAAATTGAGATTGTATGTCAGATCCATAATTGCATTTTTATAACTAATTAATGATCTAATTTACTCTATTAATGGGTTTATTCTTTATGCTGAGTTTTAAATCCTTTTTAAATAGTTGATATTCTTTTTGCTGAGTTCTAAATCCTTTTTAAATATGTGATGTTTCAAATAAACCCATATATCATTCATCATTGAGTCAGCATAGTAGTGGTTTGTTCATCTTGTGTCAGGATAGTAGTGGATAATTTAGCTTACATTAGCATAGTAGTGGACAATTCAACTTATGTCAGTATAGTAGTGATCATTTTAGCTTGTGTCAGCATCTTAGTTTGAATGGTGTTAGCTTAGTAGTGTTCAGTCCAATATCTGTCACTGTAGTATATTTCAGCTAGCATGCATTTGTATTCCAACACACATAGTACATTCAAACGTACTAACACATACTTTTTTCCTACACTCACCCTATATATTTTAAAAATGGCATCCTAGCTTATTGTTAGTAGATCCAGTAAGTATCAGTTACATGGTGACGAGTCCTTATATTTCAAGGAAAAGATATTTACATCATATTATTCCTTTCTTCATACTTTCTTTTTTAATTGTTTAAAGTTAGCTAGTGGTCTATTTCAGTAACTCTGCATCATTAGTAGATGCTTTAAAGATAGTCAGTTAACAGTTTTAGCATAGTTGATTTATTTACTTATCCTGAAAGTTGTTGTACCTCATTACATATATTAAAAGAGTTTAGATATGTTTACACTTCTGCAGTAATTCTTGTGTGTATATTTTATGCTTTATGCCAGGCTAAGTGGTTCACTCAAGCCATTCGTGGTTTTGGATACATGTTAAGTCTAGGATATAGGCTTAGGCTGTGACTAACTTGCTATTGGAACATAGAGTTCAAGTATCCCAGGGAGTCTATGAAGTCGTGTCTAGTAGACTCTAGCTTATGGGTGTGTTATGCACTGCACTTATAATTAAGAGGCTACATGACATTTAAGAAAAGTTCTCCTTATTTGATATTTCAAAATTGTGTGATAGAGAAATCCCCTATGAAACTTGTATATAATTCTGTGTTGCTTAAATTCTTCCAACTTTGCCTTATCTTCAAGGTGGTAGAAGCATCTGAGTTTATATTCCAATCAGCATGGATCTCATAAATAGAGCCATCAAAAAGTTAAGATTTTTACTAGGATTTGAGAAGAATCCTCTGGTGCAGTTAAGTTGATTGTTTTGAAAGATTGTATTTTTATTGTCATAAATCATGGAAGTATGATATGCTCTCAACCTCTTTTGTAAATTTGTATAGATGAAGTCGTTAGGATAAGTATGCATTAGAATGTTTGGGCAATATTATTTAGGGTTGAAAGATCCAAAGCCTTATATAGTATAATGACCTTAGAGTCAAGAATATGAAGTCATGAACATAGAGATAAAAGGTGGGAATAATTATTAGTTGAGGTATATAGCTAGAGTCATTTCATTATTTTGTGAGTAGTGGGCTTTAATTTCTTAAGTGTTGACTGAAAAGTAATAAGTTAGTGTAAATTGAATGGTAGTATATGGAGAAGTTGATGGTTAGGAAGACTTATATATGTTTTGAGTAGGGGAGTATGTGATGGAAATTTATTATGTTAGAAAGACCAAAGATTAGATGTGAGCAAGAGGTAGAAAAGTTAGAAATCTATAAGTTTAGGCTATGCTTGTAGTTTTGATGAGAGGACCCTATAGTAGAGGCTACAAATCTATCTTAAAAGGTGAGTAATAAGGAATATATTAAGTATAGTAAGGTTGTGTGTAGGCTTTGACTTAATAGAGTGAATGGTTGATATTAACTGTGTTGTTGTTATCTCTCATAGGGCTATTGTTACCTTGACTGGTGATCTAGTATATGTAAGCTTGAGTAATGATGGAAGGTAATGTGCTACCCATGTTTAGTGTTGAGTAATAAGCTTGAACTCCATATGATCACCATAGAGAGAGGAGTTACAGTATGAAGGGATAGAAAATCAGATGTATGGTATTAGTAAGCTAGAAAGAGAGTTAAATTTTCAGTGATAGCCTTAAAGGTAAAGGTAAAGTTAATAGAAATTTTAAAAGGAAGACCTAACAATAGTTTATATATCTATTTTTGTAGACCTTAAAGGGGAATTTTAGAACTCATATGTATAGTAAAGTGGTTGTCCTTATCCCATTCTAGAGAAAACGTCCCTATACTTTGAATTTTTAGGTTTTGACCTAAGAGGGAGATAAAAAGATAAAGAACCAAGTCAAGTCTTATAAGAAAAACAGTATGCATTTCCAGTAGAGATCCATGACCAAACATTTCCCATTATTACTCCAATGTACTCCTTGTACTACATCAGAGATGAAAAATTCATTCCATGACCCTGTTTATGGTTCATGAACCTTATGTAGATTCATGTCTATGTTCAGTTCCTAGAATGAGAAAAAATTGCTTCAACCAACAATCACAGTTTTACTCATGATATGGATATCCAGTTAGATTATGGTATCATCTATAGTGTTGTTGGTGTGATTCAAAAATCCAACTTCTATTACATTCTATCTAAACAGTCTATTTCATAACTCTATTTTTTTGAACCTTTCATGCCTAAATATCACGTTACTTAATGTCTCTCAGAATGACAATTACCGTGGACTCAAGCCTCAAGATATGGTAGAATCATTTGGTGTACCTGAGAAGTGGTAGTTACCTTGTGGTCCTTAAGTGACTAATGGAATAATGTTACATGATGTGCATTCTCAAATCAAGTTTTCTTTGACATAATGTGCTTATGATCTCTCTTCTCTAGGCCTTATGTATATCCATATATAAATAAAAAAAGTACAATTATGTCATTTTTATACCCAGAACAACGCTCTATTCAGACTTTATGAGAAGTACTCGTGCCTATTGTGCTTTACTTCCCAAACTCCAGCTTGAGTGTCAAGAGTGCAATAAGAATCAATCTTTCTAGAATAGTATCCCTCTTTAGTAATGATGCTCAGTTCATAACTTTTATAGTTTATGCTCAGTTCTTTAGTAATTATGCTCAGTTCATAACTTTTATAGTTTTAGAATAGTATCAATCGTGCCAGAGTTATACCTCTATCCGTAACTTTTATAGTTTATGCTCATACTCTTTTTTCCTTCAGTGATTCCAGTTATAATAATGTTTCTAAAATGAAATAGACTAATGAAGGGGATAATTTAACACCCTAACATTTTGAGATAAGATTTGAACCATTTTGCATACATGGTTAGACCCGAAACCAATAAATTCTTACTTGAACCTAGATTATAAGCTCATTACTAAGTAGTGAAGATCTTTGGATGTGAATAAGGTACTAACAAACCCCTTGCACAAAGTTAAGTTCAAAGACTTTTTACCGATTAAGTTTTCACATAAGTTTCTTCTTAGTTCACCTTCAAACGACCATATATATTAGTCTATAAGGATTTATGTGGATTATAACCTATAATAGTAAACATATTAAGTCTAGTTCTCAATGCATCAGACCGTTCATCATTTTGAGTTTGGAGTAAAAGGTTATGGCTAATTAAGTGAAGTACTGTCAAATAGCCATCAAGTTTACGACCCATGAATGCATTTGACGGCCTGAATGACAGTCCTTTATTTTTTGAGAAAGGAGTGGAAATTTATAGGCGTAGTAGGACCCCAATTATTAACTCTTCATCAATTTCACAGCCCATAGACCATGTATACATCTCATATATCATTGTACAATAGCAGTACATTAATTTTTTTCCAGCTTTTTATAAAACTCAATATGGAGTTTCTTTTCTCACTTTTCTCACCCTGTTCAACCCCAAGAGGCTCAAATATCTCATTTCAATACTCCTATTTCTACGTAAGTAATCTACATGATCTTAAAATAAATTTAAGAACTCCTTCAAGATTCTATCATCAATCATTCTCTTATTAGGGTTTTATGCCTTAAGCCCAGAAATTTCAAGCTATGAAAGTCCAACCTAGAGTTTTCTCTCCTTTATTCTTTCTACAATATCAAGGTATGCTCATTTAATGTATTTTAATGTATTCTTAGCTATGTCTAATCATTAGTTATGAATTTCTAACAAGATTCTACCCTATATTTTAAGGGTTTTCTAGCAAAGTAAATCAAGATTTTCAAGAATTCAGATCATAGAAACATCCTCAATATAGGTTCTTCTAAAGTATTCTTGGAGAAAATTAAGTTATTTAGGACTTCAATAAGGGTTGTTTTTATCCCTTGTCTCCAATCTTTCTCTCAGTTTCAGTCTCAAGTTTCAAGTAGAGTTTATCCCAATTATCTTGATATGAGCATGTTCTATGATGATTAATAATAATGTTCATGGTATTTAAATGTTATCTTATGAAGTTTCATGTCGTATCGAGTTAAAGTAAAAATTTATGCTAGTATGTCCAAACCATCTAATTTCAAGTTGAGAATGCTAAATAGTAAGTTCTAGGATTATCTTAACTTCCTTGTAGTGTTCCTTGATGATTATTGGTTACTTTAGATAAAGTCGACATAGTATATTGTGAAGTTTCACATCTATTTAGTTGTAATCAAATCCATTATAGTTATCATTGATTGATATCTTAGAGTGATGTTCCAAAAATTGTAGTAAAATGATGCATGGTCAATATTCATGAATTGTTAAGTTTTTAAGGTCAGGTTTTATTTTTGTATGATGTGTTACTTGGATTTACAAAGTTTTGAGCATAATTTAGGAACTGCAAAAAATATTAATGTTTTGGCTTTTATACAATTAAGCATAATTCAAAGTCAAAAATCTTTTAAAAATATTTTAACACTTGAATTACAGGTTGAGAAAGAATAAGAATGTTATATGAATAATAAGCCAGTGTCTATAAGATAGATTTTTTTCCAAAAGAGGCTAAGACACATTTTTCTGAAAGAGGCTAGTACAAATTTTACATGGTCAGTTGATAATTAAATTATTTTTCACTAGTCTAAGTCAGGAGAAGACATCAACAATTTTAGTTTGGGGAGTAGTATTAACACTGAGTGGATTTAGGCACAATACCCCTATTGCATAAACAATGTTACTGACCATAGAAAATGTAGCATGGACTAATAAGAGCTTATATGTAGTACTTAGATTATCCAATAGAAGAGCTGTTCAGGCTCTATACCGTAGTGAGGTATAGGGGGTCCTCCTAGCTTTGGATAATATGTTGGACCCTGTGGTTGCTCACACATGGTATGTTCAATCATAGAAACTCCCACTGTTCTCTAGAGTCAGTATTTAAAAAATATTTAAACTTGGTGTTTAATTACTTTGTTAAAATTACTGAGTCTTGAAATATTTACTGAACTTTACTAATACTCTTGAAAGGTGAAGTTTCTTTGCATAAATTGTTATTTATTCATAGTATTGCATTTTGTGACTGTAGGTTAGAGTCAGACTTGCTTTTCTATAACTGATTGATGATCTGATTTACTTTATTAATGAGTCTATTATTTATGATGAGTTTTACATCCTTTTTAATCAATTGATGTTTCAAAGATACGCATATATCATGTATCATTATGTCAGCATACTAGAGGTCAGTTCAACTTATGTCAGGATAGTAGTTGATAGTTTAGCTTACATCATCATAGTAGTGGACAATGCAGCTTATATCAGCATAGTAGTGATCAGTTTGGCTTGTGTCGACATTGTAGTGTTTAGTTTGATTGGTTTCAGCATAGTAGTGTTCAGTCCAGTATGTTTAGTCAACATACATTTTCATTCGTATGTACATAGTACATGCAAACATACCGACGACACATACTTTTAACCTATCCTCATCTTGTAGATTTTAGAAGTTCCCTTCTAGCTCCTGGTTAGTAGATCCATAAGGTATTAGTTAGATGGTAATGATCCCTTATATTTCAAGGACAAGATGATTACTTCATATTTTTTTTCTTTGTACTTTACTTTATAATTATTTAGAGTTAGTTGGGGTTTGTCTCAAACTTTGTAGTTGTTAGTAGAGGCTTCATAAATAGTAACAGTTGTGACATATTTCATTAGTTATCTTGAAATTTGCTTTACCTCTTATAGATATTAAAAGAGTTTAGCCATGTTTCTGCTTTTATAGTAGTTGTTGTTTGCATGTTTCATGATTCATGCCAGGCTAAGTGGTTCGCTCAGTCCATTCGTAGTTCTGGATACCTGTTACATCAAGGATATAAGCTTAGGCTAGAGCATAGAGTTCAAGTGTCCTAGGGAGTCTATGAAGCCGTGTGTAGTAGATTCTTGCTTATGGGTTTGTTGTGCACCACACTTATAATTAGGAGGCTACATGACATTTAAGAAAAGTTTCCCTTCTTTGATATTTCGAAATCATGTGATAGAGAAGTCCCCTAAGAAACTTGTACATATTTATGTGTTGCTTAGATTCTTCCAACTTTGCCTCATCTTCAATGTGGTAAAAGTAGTCGAGTTCATATTCCCATTAGCATGATCTAATAAATAGAGCCATCATAAAGTTAAGATTTTTACTAGGCTTCAAAATGAGACCTAAGTGAAGTAAAGCCGATTATTTTGAAGACTGTATTCTTATTTTCATGAATCATAGAAGTATGATATACTCCCAAACTCCTTTTGTAACCTTATTATAGATAATACCATTAAGATAAGCATGTATTGGAATGTTTGGGTAGTATCATTTAGAGTTTTTAAGATCTAAAGCCTCATGGAGTACCTATAACCAGGAATATAAAGTCGAAAGTGTAGAGATCAAAGGTGGGAATAATTGTTAATTGAGGTAAGTAGCCAGATTTATGTGATTATTTAGTGAGTTGTGGGATTGTAAGTTTTTAAGTGTTGACTAAAAAGTAATAAAATAGTTTAAATTTTATGGTGGTATGTGGAGACAAAGTTGATGGTTAGAAAGTCTTAGATTATGTTTTGAGTAGGGAAGGAGTATATGATGGGAAGTGACGGTGTTAGAAATACTAAAGATAGGATGTGAGCAAGTGGTAGAGAAGTCAGGAATTTATAAGTTTACGTTATCTTTTTAGTTTGGATGAGAGGATCCTATAGTATCCATAAGGTTAAAAATTTATCTTAAAAGGTGAATTATAAGGAATAGACTAAGTATAGTAAGCTTGTTTATGGGCTTTGGCCTGATAGAGTGAATGGTTGATTATGACTGTGTTGTAGACTCACAAAGGGCTAGTGTTACCTTGATATATGATTTAGTAGTTGTAAGCCTGAGTAATGATGGAAGGTTATGTGCTACCTGCTTTAAGTGTTGAATAATATGCCTGATCTCTGGATGATCACCATAGTGAGAGGAATTACAGTAGGAGGTTTGATATAAAATTAGATGTATGGTGTTAGTAAGCTAAAAAAAGAGTTAAACCTTTTAGTGATAGCCTTAGAGGAAAAGATAAAGTTAAAATATATTTTAGAAGGAATTCCTAGAAATAATTTGAGTATCTATTGTTGTAGACCTTAAAGGGGGGGGGGGCATCTTAGAACTCATATATATATAGTAGAGAGGTTGTCTTTATCACAATCCATAAAAAACGTCCTTAGATGTAGAATATTTAGGTTTCGACCTAATAGGGAGATAAAAAGATGAAGAACCAAGTCAATTATTATGACTCAACCAGTATGCACTTCCAGTAAAGAGCCATTACCAAATAATGACCCATTTTACTTTAGTGTACTCCTTATGCTACGCTAGAGATGAAAATTCATTGCATGCCCATGTTTAAGGTTCATGCACCTTATGTAAATTCACATCTATGTTTAGTTCCTAGAATGAGAAGCAATTGCTTCAGACGCTAGTCAAATTTTTATACATGATACAAATATCCAGTTAGCTTATGATATCAATTTGGATTATTTAGCGTGATTCATAAATCCAGCCTCTATTACATTCTAGCTATACAATCCATTTCATAACTCTGATTTTCCAACCCTTTCAGGCATCAATATTCAATTATGATGCAGTTATGTCTCTCATTATGACAAGTCACATGGACTGGAGCCTCAAGATATTCCTTAAGTGATTAATGGAATAATGTTATTACATTTGCATGCTCAGATCATGTTTTCTTCGACACAACATGCCTATGGTTGTCGTCTCTCTAAACCCCTATATATGTCCATATATAATGATAAAGGCAAATTATATCATGGTTATGCCCAGAACAACTTCTATTCGGGCTTTATGTGAAGTACTTGTGCCTATTGTGTATTACTTCCCAAAACCATCTTGAGTGTCAAGAGTGCGATAAGAATCAATCTAGCTAGAATAGTATCCTTTTTAGTTATTATGCTTAGTTTAGACTCCATGCTTAAGGTCTAGAATTAGACCTCTATTAGTAACTTTTATAGTTTATGCTCATACTCTATTCCATTTAGTGATTCCAATTAGAATAATGTCGCTAACATGAATAGACTGATGAAGATGGTAATGTAACACCCAAAATTTTCAAGATAATATTTGAACCATTTTGCGTACATGGTTAGAACCGAAACCAATGAATTACTTGAAACTGCATAATAAATTCATTTCAAAGCATATGAGAGCTTTTGACATGAATTAATGTAATGACCCACATGGTTATTTATGATAAATACGCATTGTCTTGCATCTTAGAGTGTTTTAGCAGTTGCCCCAAGTCATTTATGACTTGCTGGGACCGACAGTTCGGATCCCTGGCAACTCAGTTGAGAAATATCTTAAATTCCCTATTTTAGCGCCTAAAGTTAAGTATTCATTGACCAAAGTCAACTTTCTTTCAAGATGACCTCGGAATTAAATTCCGACAGTTCTATTAGCTTCGGAATGCCAAACAAAGTCAAGATTGATATTAAGTTTATGTTTTGGAGGTTTCGTTTGCAAGTTATGTGAATTTGTGGAAATTGTTTAAGTTCTAGCCTAAAAGTGGAGTTTGTTTGGAAACTTGATGTTTGGAGTGTCGGATTGGAATTATGATGCTTCCAATAGGTCTGGAATGATGAGTTTAGGCTAGGAGAGAAGTTAGAAAGAGTGGGCCATGTGGGCCTTGTTTTGTGTGCGGCCAGGTAGGCCATATAAATATGTCCTTTCCTCAGAGAGGGGTTATTCAGTCTTCCCCTGTAGCTGCTCATCCAGTTAGAGCAGTGCCTCCTCCAACTAGAGGTGGAGAGCCTGGTGGTCGTGGTCAGCGAGGTAGAGCAGGTGGTCATAGTTGTGGTTGACAGGGTGGTGATCGTCATTTTTATGCTATTCCTGCTTGGACAGAGGCTAATGCATTTGATGCAGTGATTATAGGTGTGATTTCGGTGTGTGCTATGCCTGCTTCTGTGTTATTTGACCCTGGGTCTTCGTGTTCTTATGTTTCATATTATTTTTTACCTAACTTGGGTTTACCCAATGAGGTCATGCCTGTATCTATATGTGTTGCTACCCCAGTAGGGGATTCTTTAGTAGTGGATCGGGTGATCCGATCTTGCTTGATTTCTGTTGGTGGCCTAGACACTTGGATTGATCTGATGTTGCTAG
>JBDJHY010151316.1:0-12872 GCA_039654485.1 Withania somnifera
CACAATCCCAAGTAAAATGGATTAGTTATGCATGATGAACAAAATAGAATATACACCATTCATTGAAATATAGTCACACATGATGTTCTTGTTGTAACCCAAGGTTTTCTCTTGCTAGTTATACAATGATGAATCACAAACTAGAAGGAAAATGAATAACAAAGTAATCAAGAGAGGTTCTTTGCTCTTCTCACATGTTTTCTTGCTCTCCAAGATGTATACTTTGTTTCCTATTCTTGTATTTGTTTTTTGAGTTTGTAGAAATCAACTTTAGTTATCGCCATCAGGGATGGCAGTCCGCCATTTTCATTGGCTCGCCGCCTTCCATGGTAGTAGCTAACAGGTCATCATCAAGGAGGGACGGCGATGACTGTCGTTATGAACAGCGTTCCGCCTTCTTCAATAGTATGCTCGATCAACTCTCTAGCCTGCATGGCGGTGTGGTGCTACTATGGCGGTTCGTTGTTCACTACGGTGGTCACTTCTTGTCCTCCATGCAACACTTCATTTCTTTCGATTCCATATTTCAGCTTTTGTTTGCTTGGTTGTTCCAAAAGATATGCATTTACTTAAAATATTCACCAAACTAATGTCAAAATTGGGTACAATAATGATGAAAACACGTAACTTAACTATGCATTTGCATGTAATGAGTGGTTTTGTGGCCACTCATCAAGTACCTATATAAACTAGATTCCAGCATTTCTAGTTCATTTTAAATTTTGTTTTTTGCTCTCTGAATTCCACGTCTACCATCTGTTCTTACTACTAATTCTTGTGGAGTTAATAGTGGTTCATTAATGGCTAGGGGACTCGTTTTATCGCATGTTAAGGTTGGTTTTTTTCCTAGTTTTCCCTCTCTTTTGGTTGTATAATATTTTGCATTTCCTCCATAATGTTGATTTTTTCTAATTGAGGACCTTCCAGTGGTCTAATTAAGCATAAATTTAAATCACTTGTTCTATGAGTTGTTGACTTAGTGTCAGTGTAATTTGTTTATTTTTATGGGTTTCTGGGTCCCACAGGCCCGATTTATGAGCTGAAAGATATTGTGTAATATAGATGTTAAAATTCTTCTCTTGACTTATGATTTGATTTTTTATAGTTTCAGGCATTTCTTAAGCTATTCGGGTTGTGCATCCAACTTGCAGGAGCTTTTCATTGACATCAATGTAGGCTAGGTCTTTTTTACTTCCTAAACATGGTATATATTAAATGCTACATAGTTCCAGCCAGTCGGTGGGCTGGATAATTAGGTGGTGTTCCCTTCCTTCTATTTTATTTTTCTTGTTTACCTTCTAGGGGCACATGTGGGGGACTATTATTATCTGTAGATTGAATATTTGTTGCCTGGTTTACCCAAGGAGGTCGTGTGGCTATGGTATTTGTACAGGAGTAATTGATAGTTGATCGGGTGAGACGTGTGCATATCTAGTTGCTTTTGGCCTTTATAGACTTCAAATATGTTTACTATTCTCTTTTATTAATCTATGTTCATGCATATTATATTGTAGTTCTACCATTTGATCACGGATGTGACCGGAGATACAATAATGGTATCATTGAGACTAAATTAAAGCTTGACAGTTTTCTCGGCTTAACCACTAATTGAATTAGTGTTTTTTATTACTTATACTTATATGTATTCCATGACCTTCCTTTTGTAAGGAACTATTTTCAAAGATAAAAAGGGAAAATATTTTTCAACTGTCATGAATTTGATATTGCCACTAATGATGCGGAATCCCTCGGTATCTGCACTAATAGAGGCATGGTCCCCTAGGGAAAAGACCTTGAGTTTGGTATTAATAGTGCGGAGTCCCCCGATATTCGTATTAATGGGGTGAAGACCCCCGATATTAAATATGTTTTAGTCCTGGCCTTGCCGCGTAGAGACCATGTACCAATATCGATTGTTCAGATTTACTTTCCAGAACCACCATGCATTTATTCTCACGTGTGTGTGTTTGCCGGGCTTAAGGGGGAGTCATGGTGGGTTTGTTTATATTTTATATATATCAAGTGGTGGGATGGGTACCATTGGATTTTATCTGTTTCCTTCTTTCCTAGCTGCTTATTTTCCTACTTCCATTTGTTTATTCACTCCTTCTAGTTATCGGCAAAGTTTAGCTGGATACCAGGTACTGTTTATTTGGCACGTGACATGCGTTAGTTATTCGTAACTATTTTCCTTAATGACATGCCTTATCTTCTTATATTGTTTTACTTTCTTTTCTTTTCACCTGTTTTACATACTCGCAGTTTGTTGCTTGTATTTGATTTGAGACCGTTCGGTGGATGATGCCTACTGGGTACCTTGAGTTTGGGTGCTAAACTTTTGTACCATTTTGATGGTGCAGATATAACTGCAATCCTTTCCAGGAGATGATATCGAGCTAAATAGAGGGTGGGTTGATTTCGAAGGTCAAGGTATGCTCCAGCTTCGGGCTGAGCCTATTCGCCAGCTATACATGGTTTCATCCTTATCCTGTTCAGGTAAACTAGTTTTGTATTTACCTCCTGTTAGGGAAGCTGTATATATTATCTTATGATTACTCTGATGTAGTTGGCCAAATTTTGTCAGAGTCGCCATTTATGGGCTCGTGACCTACATTACTTATAAGTAGCTATTTTCCTTATTGTATTGTTTTACTTGCTTTTCTTCTGACCTATTTTACTTACTCGTAGTTACTTACTTATATTTTCTTTCAGACCAGTCTACGGATGATGCATGCTAGGTACCTTGTGTTTTTCTACTCATCCTACACTTTTGTACCACTTTCGTGGTGCAAATACTAGTGTGATCCTTTGCAGGAGATGAAATCATGCTGAAAAGAGGGGCGCATTGATTATGGAGGAAAAGGTAAGAACTAGCTTCGGCCTGAGGCTATGTTGTGCTGGGTTGCTACCTTATCTTGTTCAGGGAAAGCAATTTTGTATTTATCTCCTATGGGATAGTCATATAAATTATATTTATATTACTCTGATACAGTTAGCCCATTTTTGTCATAGTAACAGGATGATATCATGATCCTAGTATTGCTTCGTGACATAGGCACTATCAAGATCTATGATTTGGGTCATCACAGAGTGGTATCAGAACTTAGGTTTCCCCGATTTCTAGGACAATCGAGCAAGTGCCGGTAGTGTCCAACAGATTTGTGTAGAGACTTTTATATCCTATCTGCAGGAGTCTGCAGGGAGTTATAAGAATGAATTCCATTTCTTTGCTCCCTTCATGAATAGTACTTTTGTCAGTTTCTAGAAGTACCTAAATAACTTTGCTATTTTCACAAATGGTGCATACTTGTAGCTTATCGAATGATAAAGACCCTCCATCTGATGCACATAAGACCTTAGGTAAGAGATGATTGCCAGTAATCAGTCCCTTGGTATCACTCCAACATCCTTTTCCTGTACTCCAGCTTCTACATAGTCCCCGCTAGTTTAACTGACTACTATAGTGCATCAGCCATAGTTTACACCACCACTATTAGTTATTGTACAATAGTTGTTGTGGCAGATTCTTATAATGTTTGATGGGGTGCATATAGAGTTGCTTCAGAGTTTGGTTAAGGGGGAAACATAGGTAATCCGCCTCTCCAATTTCCCACAACCACAGTCCTTTCAGTATTTTATCTGGTTGCAACACCATCGCCTGTCTGAGCAGCTATTCTTGCAACAGTACCTTCTCAAAAGACTAATGCTAGAGTTATTCCATCACATGAGTTATGGAACATGTTTCCATTTTCTCAATATAGTGCAGGCAAGATTCTCATGGGCAGTAGGGAAGGACCCCAAGGAGTTTATTATTGTCAATGAGTTGAGATTGGGGATGTTAGAGTTATTGGAAGAGAACGAGGTTGATTTCACCACTTATCTACTTGAGAGAGCTACCATCCAAACTTAGAGGGTTCTTATAGACTAGAGACCTATTGGGTATCAGTTAGGGACTTGGATATAGTTATTAAAGGCATTCCAAGAGAAATATATGCCTCATAGTCTTAAAGCGAGGCTCAGATTTGAATTTGCCACATTGTAACAGGGTTGTTTATCTGCTACAACATATGGTACTATTTTTGTGAAGTAATAATGGCATACAACTAAGTTGATACCTGCCTAGGAGGAACAAATCTGCCTCTTTGCTTATAGACTGAGAGTTAATTTGCACAGGGAACTAGAGTGGATGCTTATTTTTAGGAGATCATTTCTTGATGTGGACGATCATGCCAAGAGCATGGATGAGTCACCTCGTAATTCCAAAAGGGGAGGCGAGAAGAGGTAGCACCATCAAGGAAACTATTCATGTGCTTTGTCAGCGCGCAAGGATATCCGTCGAGGTTAGTTTAGCTTATTATATTAGGATTTTATAAAGATTTTAGTGGCAGTTCAAAGTATTCAGCCCACTGGGGGATTAGGGTCAGGGTCACATAGATGTGGTGTCCAGGTTAAGGGTCTAGGGGACCGTGCTAGAGATAGGAATGGATGTTTCCAATGTGGAGACCATAGGTACGTTGCTAGAGGTTGCCCTATGGGTTCTAGAGATGATGTACTAGAGCTTGTTATTAGTTTGGGGAGTTGGGTAATCATATTAGAGATTATCCTAAGCATGGGACTGCCCGAGCAGTATTATTAGCACATCCACTTCAATTAGTTCGAACGGCTAAAGGTGGCACACTACGGATCAGTAATCTAGGGGAGGTTGACAAAGTGGTATATTTAGGGATAGCCATAAACAGGCCGATCAATATTTGTATGCCATCTCAGAAAAGGCCACAGAGACTCAAATGCTATTATGATAGGTATGTTGTCTCTTTGTGTTCGATAGGCTTATGTTTTTGTTCACTTTGGTTTGATGTTTGGCATACATAGTGAGCATTTATATATACCCTTGAGTGTCTCTAGGCCCGTAGGCAAGGGCAAAGGTGTTTATTGGGTATATAGGTCTCTTATTATGCGGGGTCACCACATGGGTCAAATTGTTAGTATTAGAGATTCCTGAATATGATGTCGTTCGGGCCGTTCACTTGTTGTACCCTTACCATGTATATTTTAATTTATATACCAAGTCCTTGACCATAACTTTGACAAACGTACCAACGGTGGTTTGGCGAGTCCACACTAGCCATTCCCTAGTTTTGTTCATCTTCGTTATTCTGGATAATAGACTAGTACCAAGGGTTTACTAAACATATTTGGCTCACATCAGCAATGTTAGTACAGATTCTCCTTCCCCCGCATATGTTTCCATCGTTAATGGTTCAAGGATGCGTCCCCTACTAATTTTCTTGGTCTTCAACCTAAGCGAGATATAGACATTTCTATTGAGGTCGAGTCGGGCTCCAAGCTCATTTGTATTCCTGCATCAGTAAAGAGCCATCTCTTTTCTTGACATACAACACTTGGGCACCCCGTAGTGACATACTAGGATAGATGAAACCCTTATCAAGCAAATCCTGCAACTGAACACTCATCTCACGAAGCTTATCTGGGGTCATATGATTCGGCAGAATAGAAATGGGCCTAATTTAAGGCTAAATGTTGATAGAAAAGTCTATATAATTCTCTGGTGGGTGGCTAGACAAATCAGTAGGAAAAACATAAAAAAAAACTCACTAAGAATAGATACATACATAGGGGAAGAGGACTCAGCACTAACATCTCTAACATTGGCAAAATAAGTATAAGAACCACAGAAACAAGTCTATGGGCCTGACAATAAGAAATAACTAAACCAAAAAAAAAATGATATTGCGATCGTGCCACACTATTGACGGTAGATACTCTCAGGGGGACAAGAAGACGCTCACTAACAATACTCAACTCCAAAGAAAAGTAAACAGATATACATGACAAGGTAAAACCCATATCAAATAATGTCAATGTACAATACCAAAGAATAATCAAAGTACCTATTGCAAAAATATCAGAATCCTCAGCATATTCCCTATTAGGAATGGCATAAAACTTGTTGAGCCCCATCATGTTGTGCATCTAAACCTCTGGCTCTACCAATGATCCCTTTGCCTCCTGCCTTAGCTCCACAAAGGGTTGACAACCCACCTCTGACTGGTGGCACTACCTGCAATGGATGAACAGGTAACACTGTGACCTAAGTAGCCCTATGCTGGGGACCATCTTTGATAATGTGGCCCCGAATATCTGCACTAAAAACACCCCTCAGCATATCTATCTCAGGGAACCTAGTGTAGTATCTAAGATGATGACCCTGTTCTACAAACTAATAAAAAGTATCTCCAGCCCTGTCCTTACCATAGGATCCTATGATATGGCCTCGCAAACATAAAACTGAGCCCCTGGTGAGCTGGCTACTAGACCCACTATAGTAGGCCAGAAATGAGGCCTCATATTATCAGTCAGAATATGCCCTTTGGAAAAAAATAACCCCTGATATGAACACTGGAAACCCTCCCTGATGGCACTGCCTCTTCTCACTACCCCATTAGGCCTGGAGAGCCAAAGTCTCCATGTTGCGGGCATGGTCCGCTACAACCAGAAAAGAATTCTGCAAAACTAGTAACAGCTAAACCTGACCCCTAAATTCCCACCTCAGACCATGGGAAAAAAGTGTCAAATACATTGCTCCTCTAAAAATAACATGTCATTAGTATGTCTATACAGGTCAATAAATCTGGCTCATACCCAGAAACCATCATAGAGCCCTAATACATACTCTCGAACTGAGCCTGTAATGCCTCATGGACTCTCCTGGGCTAATAATGTGCTATGAATGCTAATTCAACTTCTCCTAGATCTATCTCTGTAGCCTTGGTGGACTGTGATCTAGAAATACCCGCTACTACTGATTAGAGGCACCCTCAAGAAGATAGGAGGTAAAATTTACCCCATGAGACTGTAATAGCTCTAATTTCTGTAGGCGCTTCTCATATACTGTAATAAACTCATGGAGGTCTTGCCCCTGCGCTCCTGAAAACTTGGTTGAGGCGATCCGCAGAAAAGGTCCAACATCTTCAGCACCTCAAATGTTATAGTTGGTGGTAGTAGTGTTTTTAGGGCTGCAATTACTGGGTAGAACTTACACCTCACATAGCTCCCTAAGCAGATTGTTGTGATTTTTCTACTACTATACTGTCAAACATATGTAGCATCATCCAAATCACGTCTCTAATGTGGTAGGTAGTTGTTGTACCAGCGGTGTTGGTGGTGTAGTAGGTGCCTTCTAATGTGAAATAGTTAGGGAAATAGGGACCGGTGGAGCATCCTCCCAACTTGCATGTGAAGGGTCCCGACCCATGGAAGATCCTTGAGTACTGACCATCTTCCTAAGAGTGATCCAAGGTAAGTTCTAAGAAATGTTATGAATATCAACACATCACCGGATTCAAAAGATGATAGTTTTTACTAAGGCACCCCATAACCTCCTGAAGATTTAATGCGGTTGTCTATGCACCGATTTGCAGGACTTTACTAGGTAGTTGCTCTAATGCTAGAGAGACCGATGAACCTAGTCTTTGGTACTACTCGGTCATGACCTAAAACAAGTAACTCCTACAAAAGTGAAACTAAAATTGCCTTCTATAGACAAAGAGAAACCAAGCTAAAAATCAAGAAAACCATGGTCAACTCGAATACCAAAGCTCATCAAAATCTCTACAACTAGTTGTATCTACTCTACATGATATCAGCATCTCAAATAACCCCTACCAATATCTGTACCATGAAAACTTTACAAAATAGCAACATAAGTACCAAACAAGGTACCTAGTAGGCATCATTGGACAATTAAGGTAAAATAAAGTACAATTAAGAAATGTTGAGAATGTAAAATAGGTCAAAGATAGTAGAAAAGTGGTAAAACAAAAAGATAATCTAGAAAGATAAAGATTTCGGAGTGTAATACCACTAGATAAGTGTAAGAAAGCTAAGACATAGCAGACATGTATAGGTAGCAAGCAATATCTAGAAGCCCAAAATCGAAGTAAGGGAATGTACCTATGCTCCAGCTAAGACAAAACTCAACTAACCATATGTATATATATACAATGATTAAAGGATCGAATAGTAAAGTACAACTAATTATCAAACAGAAAGTAAACACACAAAACCTACCGGGCTCCTTATCCCGTTGATCAACACCACAGAACCCATCATGGATCAACCCTTACTCTTAGTGCAATCAAACAATACAAAAGTAATACAGTAGGGTACATAAAAGTAAATCTATATAAAGTACTGTCATACCATAGGCCTCCCTCTTAGTTTCAAAACTTGGGGACATATTCCCCTACTAATATCAATCTCGGGTCCACACCCTGAAGGAATGTGCCTCAACTCAATTTCAGGGTCCAAGCCCTACCATTGCCAAACTCCAGGGTCTATACCCTATATATCCCATACTCGCGGTTCGTTCCTCGAAGGAAATTGCCTAAAACTCGAAAGCAAGGTGAGTAACGCATTAGTACCTATATCGGGGGTAGGGGGTCTATGCCTCACTAGTTCCATACTCACGGGTCTATGTTTCACATTTTCCATACTTGGGTTCCGTGCCTCAGAGGAATGCACCTCAAACTCTAGTTAAGGTGTGTACCTCATCAGTACAAATATCAAAGGTTTGTGACTCTCTATGCCATACTCATTGTCTGTGCCCCAGAGGGTTGTGCCTATAAATAGAATACAGGGTTTGAGCGTTATCAATCCCAATCACACAACATAAATCAAATAATATACAAATGTCTGATTACGACATAGCAACAAAAATGATAAAAATTATAGGGAAGGAAACAACTGGAGTCTATGATTTTCCAAAGGCCACAAGCTAAGATCTCATCTCACAACACTCACCACATGATAAATCAAATGGTCCCCAAGGTATATGGGCCCCACATGGTGAGGCCAGGAACTGTACATACAAACCTTTACCCTCTACGCCCCTTCACGACCACTCAAAAATTGATACAATAATGAAAAGTAAATTAGGATGTAGTGATAAACCTAAAAACCAACCCACATTGATGGCCAAATAATAAGCACAAAATAATAGCAAGTGTACTTTATTGTAAATAGACCTAGCTTACCTGGGAATCTGCGAGAGTCCTCAAAATGTATGCACTATAAGCCCAAAATCTCCAAACACATCTAAAAGTGTCCAGAACTATTAAATTATGATTCTAGGGATAAAGCACGTATCATAAGACTCTAATTGCAATTAGTGAACCGGGTCCGAAAATGGGCCCCATAATAGGTCATAGCCCATGCAGCCCAAAAAAATTAAAGTAAAAATACCGACATGATGACCTTTTCTCATGGAACACGTAGTTCGATTTTAAGCTCAATTAGAACTCCAGACGATCCTCGATTGGATAAATAAAGATTATGAGAAACTGTATAACATTGCAAATAGAGTTTAAGGGAAAACAAGGCGTAAAACTCACCTGAAATGGAGGGAAAATTGCAAGAGAAGGTTGACCACGGTGTCAATTCGACTTCACCATGATGATAATCAAGAAATCACTACAATCAATAAATGAATCAATAATCTATCATTAGAGCTCATACCTAAGCTTCAAGAGGAGAAAGGGATGGGAAAAATTTACGAAGTTTGAGGACAAAGTGTTGAGGAACAAATGCCAACTCAACACCAACAAATTAAACCAATTCCCACTTGAGTTGATCTAAATATAAATGAAGAAGAATGAGAAATTTGATGAGGAAAGATTTGGGAATGAACTAAAATAGTAGCTGCCAGTTTGTAAATTGGTTGCATATTAGCATAATTGCAGTGGACAGCCTTGCATTCTGGTGGCACGATCACACCAAATGGGTGGAAGGTTTGATTATTACGATCACTCTAGAGAGTGTACTTGCACATAACACTTGGAACCTATAAAAATCTTCACCAAAATTTCAAAATGAAAGCATGGAATCACATCGTAGTCCAACAATTACAACAATCAAAATATGTATTTTGAATGAAAAACATTTTATGGAATCAACAAAAATGTCAAAATGACCATCATAGGTCGTTTAAGCTAAAAGAACCCCCAAGATCAAACAAATTCAAAAGAAAAAAATTCCAAACTTCTAAAAATGAGCCTGAACACCCTAGGAAGAAAGTAATAACCCAAGAGGCAAAAATCCTCAATCAAAAGTTGATGGAATCATTGGAATCCATGTGATTCTCCAATAACCAAAAGCCACGCAATCTTTAAAATGACATTTAGCTGAGTTGAATTTCAATAAAATAGCCCAAACTTAAAACAAAATCCCCAAAAAATGAACTTAAGGTCCATCTAAACCAAAGTCGGCTTTTTAAAGATAACAAAACTATCAAAATTTAATTCCAAATATGTTTACTAGGATTTTACTCTCAAGTTCCACCATTCCAAAGCTAAAACATCAAAAAAGAGAAACTGAGATGACGGGAAAATAAGCTACTAGGGCACAAAACTACTAGACCTAGTAAGCAATGAATTACTTAAGGAAACTACCATACGAATCTAAACATAGAAAAAGGGGAAAAATAAGTAAATGACCAAATGGATCATTACACTAGTTCCCTTGATTTTATGAGGTTCTAGGTCATTTCTCTATGACTGTTACCTTAGTCGTGTCGGGTGTACCTCATTAACGGATAGTGGGACAATTTAGGCAATCGATGGTTTGGTTTTTTATTTGCTCGTGGGCTTGGAGATTTGGTTTTATCCAAGGCATTCATTTCCCTTGTATTTCTTGTTGCTTTGTCATTTCCTTTATGTGTCCTTTCCTTCTGCGTCCTTTCTTATTTTTTGAGTTGTGTGTTTGGGTGCGAGGGGTACTTCAGTTTTAGTAAATTGTCATGCTCTGTCTAGTGGTGGATTGCATGCATGGTGTATTGGGTGTTTCCATGGGTTGGTTTGGTAGTCATAGTTTCTAATCAGTTTTTATGGTCTTTCAGCGTAGTTCTTCTATGGCCTTTAGTTATGATTGGTTCTAGGGTATGTTTGAGTGAGTTGGCTTAGATATGGGTGTGATTGACTTAAGTGGTAGCTGGTAGACTAACTAACACTTTCACTATATGTCCACCAACTACCACTCAAAATAGTTAGGGCATAAAGGGTATAAGATCGTAATATACCCTAACCAATTTGAGTCTCCAATTACTTTTCTTTCTTTGACTATTGAGGAGGAAAGTCTTATTTAGTGGTGGATGTGGTATTGATCCGTTTGTCCATTTCCTTAATCTCTTGTTTTTTCATGGTAAGAGTCATTTGGTAGTTGCCTCATCTTATTTGTGACTTTCTTGGATCAAGAATTAGTAGTAAATGCGCTCGAAATTAAATTCTAACAGTTCCATTATCTTTGGAATACAAACTTGGGTCTAGAAGGACATTTGGTTCATGTCTTGGGACTCTCGTATTGAGTTTCAGTTATTTTGTGGAAATTAAGTTGATTTATAGTTTAAAATTGGCCCAGAGTTTGTGCATAGTGATTGGAGTGTAGGAATAGGATTTTTTTCATTCGCATCAACTTTGGAGTGGTGATTTTGGCCTTGTAGGGTTGTTGGTTTTCTTTCCTGGATTTTTAAGCTCTTTTTTAATTTCATTTTGAGATGTTTGGTTTTTTTTTGGGTTTTTATTAGGGTATTTTGTCGTGCAAACAACCTCTGTTTTCTATTTTAACGATTTATTTAGATCTAGAATGTCATTTCTAAGATTTTGCGTATTTGGTTTTTTGAAATATGTGCTCCATTCTATACTGATCCCCCGTGGGAAGCTATTGAATGTTGCAAAAAAATAGTTGGGTCACTTTTATATTGCAGGCACTGTTTCTTTTTTGCGATCGCGTGGCTTTTGGTTGGGACTGTGTATCTTATGGTTTTTTATTCATCTTAATCACATAGGTCAGAGTGCGATCGCGTAGGTAGGAGCGTGATCATGTAGAGTGAGATTCTTTTTCAGCATGATTGCGGTGGTTTTTTCACGATCACACCCTTTTTCTAAAATTGTGTATTTGCGTTCGAATTACATAGTTGAAAGATCACACTGTGTTTGACCCTACCAGGTCAAGATCAAGTTCCACTTGGATACTGTCATGTTGATGGTGTCCAGTACATATAAAAACTAGATCCACCATTTCTAATTCATTTTCAATTCCATTTTTTCCTTTCTGAATTACTCATTTCCCATTTGTTCTTTCTAATAATTCTTGTGGAGTTGTTGGGGGTTCGTCAATGGTTTCTTGGGGAGTGTTGGGGTTTATCACGTGTTAAGGTTGGTTTTTTTCCTCAATTTCCCTCACCTTTAGTTGTATCATTGATCATACGAAGATTTATGTGCCTATACGCCATATACCTTGTACTAATCTACTTTGTTTTGAGAATAATTGCGTAATATATGATGTTTTCGTATTGAATGTGAGGAATTATGACTAACCTATGTG
Organism: Withania somnifera; assembly: GCA_039654485.1. Classification (NCBI taxonomy): domain Eukaryota; kingdom Viridiplantae; phylum Streptophyta; class Magnoliopsida; order Solanales; family Solanaceae; genus Withania; species Withania somnifera. The sequence continues at coordinate 12,400 of JBDJHY010151316.1, forward strand.
ATTTGCATCTTTTTTGGAAATCATGGGAATATGGAAGAAAACAAGTGAAGAAAAGACAAGCCAAGAAGAGAAGAAAGATTTCCAACAAAAATACACTGATCACGATAGGGATCACGTCGTGATCCGACTTACGCAGTAGCGGCTGGGCTTATTTTTATTGGGCTTAATGAAGGGTTTATTGGTCTTTTACCAATGAATTCAGAAACCCTTAAGAAGCGTCTTGGAGGCATAATATGATAACTTGACACTTGGGAAGAAGAGGAGGCAATCATAAGGGAGAAGACGGAAACCCTAGGAATTCAATACAGGAAATTACAGCAGAAAAGATTGATTACAGCAGAGAAGATTGATTTCATGCGGTATTTGTTTATTATGAATTTCATATTCTTTGTAAATCGTATGGGCTAATCACCCGAGTTTTAGGGCTTGTGGTTCACACACCACAGATGAACGATAGTTAATGAATTGTTATT